>JARFOC010030069.1:0-30805 GCA_031763485.1 Osmoderma eremita
CAAACGTTAGCACATGTCTTTAAGGAAAATCCCAGAGACATCTAACGCCCAGCCGCGGACTCATGGAGCAATCCCAATGTGCACTCATGAGGACTAAGTGAGTCCGAAACAGCTGTCTGTACGTGAGGAATGCCTGAAACTGTACAAGCAGACGTGTTGTGTGATCTCAGATGTATGTTTATATATTTTTTAAAATATATTTTTTATATACTTCATCTTTTGAACGTACGTGCCGGCAATTGGCAGAAATCTTCTTTTTTGAAGCAATTACACTTGAAAATTTGTGTTAATTCGTATTTAAAGGCAAATAAGACAAAGAATAATTATAAAGACACCACTACACCAAGTAATCATCAAATCAATACGTACTTGAACAAATTAATTTATATGATCCGAACTCTTCTTTCTTAATGTATCTTACAAATTAGCTCATTACTTTTAGTATCCTCATCAACTTCCACAATCTGAAATGCAAATGAGTGGGGGTAACGCTAATGCGTTTCCATAACCACCGAGATTACTCAATCTATCCCCCATCGAAGAATATCGTTAAAAGAAAGACTCTACTATCAACCGGGTGTAGGCTTTCATTTACTTCAGACGCGTATTTTAAACTGCTCGGGGCGGATACTTTATTTTGAGCGTAACTCAACCGTTTACCCTGGGAACACGTAGCGACGTGTCAACAAGAGGGCGGTTCCATGTAAATGTGATGCGTCGAATTCATAGACGTTAGGAGTCATTTTAAATTGCACGTGAAATTCCTTGTTTTCCGGTTGAATAAATCCTTTCCCCGTCTCCAGCGGTGGATATGTACGAATCTTACTTACATACGTAATAGCTACGCTTTGTTAGCGTTTATTTTCAAATCAGAAATGGGGTATGAGATTTATGCAAAATTGAAATTGCTTTCTTTCAAGGAGATTTTGGAGAACGTTGGAAGAAGATTTCTGTGGAGGTTTTTGAATAAGGTCGTTGATTATATTTTTTTTATGAAATGACACAATGTCGACAATTATAGATACGGGGGTTAGAAAAGGGCCTGAGGTAAACGGCGGCCATTATGTGGTAGTACCAACAATTAAGGCAGATACGGGGGAATTCCATAATAAAAAGAAACGCGTAGAAAAAAAGATAGATTTCGAGCCAATAAAATCATATAGATCAAGAAATACCAGTATAAGGGAGAAGTACGAAGACATGATAAATAACGAAATAGAAAGAAGCAGCATAAAAATTGAAGAAATTGACATTGAGCAACTGTGGAATAATTTTAAAGAAATCATTAGTAATATAACCAAGAAAGTATGCGGAGTATATAAAACCACAAACAATAGAAAACAGACTGGTGGTGGAATGATGAGATAACGCAACAAGTAAAAATAAGAAAGACAATCGGGAAATGCTACCTATACGAAATATACAAAGAACAAAGAAAACGAGCGAAGAATTTGATAATGATAGCCAAAGAAAACATATAAATAGAGTTTGGAGAGAAACTAGAATCAGATAGCAAGGTCAACCAAAAGCTGTTTTACAAAATAGTGAAAACCCTAAGAAAAGGGCAAAAAGTGAAACAAACGACTATAAATGATGCTAAGGGAAATATTTTAACAGACGAGAATGAAATAATACTAAGAGGGAAGGAGTACTTTCAAGAGTTGCTATGTGCAAATAGACAAGAAAAGCTACAAAAGAGCATAGTTGATCGAGAAAAAGAAGAACCAGAAGAACTGGGGGGACAAAATAACGATGGAGGAACTACTACAACAGATGCAAAAATTAAAAAATGGTAAAACCGCAGGTCATGAAACGAAAGCAATAACCGGATAAGAAGAAAGAGAAGAAGACCGAAAGAAACATGGGACAACATAATAGCAAAAATTCTAGAAACCAAAGGAAAATCATGGATGGAGGCGAAATGTATGGCGCAAAATAAAAAAAAACTGTGGGGTAAATGCGTGCTTGAAATGTAAATAGACAATCCCGACACTAAGGTAGAAGGGAATATGATGAGATATATATGAAATGACATGCGAGAAATGATAAGGGAAGACTAATTAAAGTTAGCGATATTCTTAAAAGTATTCAGAAACCGGTCGTTAGTGTATCCGATTATAAAAGACAATAACATCCCTAAATTTAAACCTTGAACATATATTGGTTACCCGAGTTGAATTTGTTAGAGAGTCTTGAAATAAATAAACATAAATCCTCCAAATTGTTATTAAATGATCAATTAGATATTAATAATTCCCCACTCTCAAATTTGTTTACTTAGATTTAATTACTTATTGATAATTGTTTACTATATTTGTAGTTTTATTATTAAGGTGTCATAATTTTGTTTTATCTTATATGTTTGTAATTCCTTAAATAGTTATTAATTTTGTCAAAGAGGGGGTAGTTGCTTTATATAGAGTAAGTTTAATTATTTAGTGTTAGTCTGATGAAGCCAATCTTTTGGCCGAACAATTGTTACTTTTATTTTTAATATAGTGAAGATTTATACTGTTTCAAGTGTTTTATTTACATATTCAGAAACCCAAAATATGCTATTTCTTAATTGTAGCCAAATGTTCTATTCTAATTTAATTTTCAACGTTATCCTCAGAGAATATCCCGTATAAAGTTGTAATTGACTGATTACTTTCAGACGTGTGCAGTTTAGCCGTTTACTTTGTTACTTTCTACCAACTTTGTGACAGCAACTTAGTTTACTCACTGCAATCTTTAAAGTTACATTACCCTATAGGTCTGTTCTCGCAGTACACGTCAGAAGTTACTTGGTCATAGAAATACAATTTTAGGATTAAGGCTGAAATATGGAAATGCCCCGGATAACACAAAACAGAAAGCGATTTAAGACGATTTAATCGAAGACCATATATGATATAAATAGTAATCTCAATATTTAATTACGGAATTAAGTTTTTCTTACTGGCAAATATTAAAAATTACTTCTTAAAAATTTCGCTAAACCCAAACGAACTATCACGAAACGAACCCATTACGATATCCACAAACGACCAAACACAAAATCTTCTTCAGATCGTTAATAAATTTATGATCGGAAGCTCAGGCTATTAAATCAGCTTACAGAATTTCACTTTCAAACGTTTGCAATAGAATTTATTCATTTACTTCGTCGCAAATGTAATGTGGCGCATTAACTCGCGCAGTCGTGTAGCAAATTACGCTCTCTGTTGCTGCTATAGTAAGGTCTTACAGTAGGACTCATCCCAACGATGTTATGCAACGCGTTGACATATAAGTATTGTAAACTAGAATATTTATATCGTAATTGGTTAAATCAGATGCTGCATTATTAGAAAAGAAAAGAGACTTGATTCGCCAATGCGGTGTGACATATCGAGGCTTACAGAGCCGAAAATAATATCTAAATGACTTCAACATCAAATATAGACGTTGATTGTAGCCCGTCATTAGTTAAAACGCGACCCGAGCCTTTTTTCCCGAAGTGGAATGGACGTGTGTATTTCGTGAACTTTGAACGACGATGACCTAAATTTCAAGCCAACGTCAAAATGGACGTAAAACATGGAATATCGGATTGCAGTATAGGCAAAAGTGACATTCGCACAGCCCGCACTCTCTATTGATATTTTGCAAGTTTTGCAAAATATCGATATACAACTTTGTTCCGATTTTATGTACATCATGTTTCTCGGAGTAAGGGCGATCACATTAGGACGAAACACCAACGTATTTTTCATCACTGAATAACGGAGTAAAGTAAAATATTCTAATGTTAAATTTAACACGTTGACTGCCAACTACGAGATAACTCGTAGTTGTAATCCTGAAAAGTAAAGTCTGACAGCTGAATGGCATTTTAAACTTATCAATAAATATTTCTTGAAGCAGATAGTTTGTGTTCTGTCTTTGGTTTTTTTTACAAAAAGCAAACAAATTTGGAATTTATCGGTAAGTTGAACACAATAAAATTTTCTTATTTGAGACATGATTTCTTAGGTTTGGTTTTTATATTATAATTAAATATCGTGCATAAATATATAATTTAGAGATTATGGTAACTATACGTTACTTCCTCAACCCTTTGTATTTTTTATTACGATACCCGTTTGCGGATTATTATTATCTTTTAAATTTATAGATCTTTTTTTGCATTTTAGGAGAATGGGTACCAAATCATTTTTAATGGTTGCTGAATTAGAAGATCTTATAAATGACCCAAATTTTTTTGAAAGTGACGACGATGGGGCAACCATTAATATTGATGAACTTCCTCCTGAAAAAGTGGATAAGGTGTCAGATATCGAAGATATTGATGAGAATATATTAGAAGACAACTGTCCCAGAGATGTTCCTGGCAGACTAGAAATTCATTCGAATGTCTTCAATATAGCTTCTACGAGCTGTATGGAACCTGATATATAAGAAATATAAGTATTGACAAGCAAATGGTTCGGTACTACGAAGATCATTTCAGATTTGGGTTCAAACAATGGATAAAGTGTTGTGGAAAAGAATTGATGATTGTGAATTACAAGGCTTAGGGGCATCTGTTATAATAAGGAACATTGCGCTTTGTCAGAATTCTTCAAATCACGTATTTTATTTTGATAATTTCTTTACTAGTTTCGAACTAATAAAAATGTTAAAAGAGAAAAACATTGCAAAACATTGCTGACCATGAGTTCAAGAAGCAGGTTCGTGGGAGTTTAGATTATGGATTTCTTTTATAGTTCATCTTTTATTGCAGTTTTTCTACAATACATTTGTTTCAGATCCTACTTAGGAAGAGAGAATTTTATACTCAAATAGGGATTTCTTTTGACAATCTGAGAGAATAACGGTTACGGTAGGTTGGCAACACTGCGCTATGGCGATACGCTACGAGAACTGTCAAAATCAAGTTTAAAATTAGACAATGTATTTGCGGCGGTTTGTTTGTATTTTTAGTTATGCTAGCATGTTTGATTATTTAACATAACTTAGTAATAATTTAACAGCCTACTGTAAATGAATTAGTAGAAGATACAATTAACATAGCAGTAATATTAGATAATCATCTTTTTTAATTTTTTAAATTTATATATGTATTTGCAATACAAACCATTACAGATGATGTCATTAAAAGGATTTGGCATGTAGTACATGTATAATAGTTAAGTCAAGTGATGTTGGTAATGAAATATTTTGTGTAGTGTGAAGGTATTATCAAACCATGAAGGAATAGAACCACTAAACAATGTACTAGATGGTCCAAATCCGAGAAGACGCAGATCAACCCTGAATCAACCCTACTGCATAGGCAATTACAATAAGTTTATGGGAGGGGTTGATAACCTAGATTGGAACATCAATAAGTATAGGATAAAAACTCGCGGAGAAAAGTGGTATTTTCCCATTTGCACCAATATCATTGATACAGCTGTTGTAAACGCGTGCATATTAAGAAAACCATGCGACTGTTAGAATTCTGACGCATAATTGCCCGAGCATGTTTGCAGCAATCGTCGCCACTTTGCTATCCTAAACATCTTGGGAGGCCTTCCCTTGAAAAAACAAGCTCTAAAACGTGTTCCCGAAAGCGTGATAAAAGACCCAATAGGGCATTATCTACAACGAACATTGGAAGGCAAACAAAGAAAATACGCGGCTTGCAAGACAAATGTTCGAAAAGAGTGTGGCAAATGTAACGTGGGGTTACATGTGGAATGCATGGAACAATGGCATTCATAAGATGTATAGCAATTAAACCTTATAATTACATATAGATAATTCAAACACTAACAGTATTTTTTGTTATTTTTGTTATTGGACCCCCCAATTTTCAAAATATCCCCATATCTCAAAAATAAAACATAATTTGAATATAATTATTTTGTCACAAAACTTTTGTAGATATATATATCTTTTCCAGAAAAAAATTTAAAAAAAAACATTTGGGCGTTAATGACTTAATTATTAATTGTTTCATTTGTTTTTACACAATCGTTGTAAAAATTATGTTGTATGCAAAGCGTGTTTGTTAAAATTTGATATAGCGCATCTTGCAAAAATCTGGATTCCCCAATAGCGTCGGGAATACAAAAAGTTTGGGAACCACCGAACAAAACCATATACGGAAGAGAGATTTACACAAGATAGATTTATGACTTGTGGCAGTATTCAATACCAGTAGCACATGAACTTGTATTTTAAAGACGACAAATTTAAGAAATAAAAATACGGAGATCTGTCTAAAGTAATAAACAGTTTGATGGATTATTATTAATGAATTGGTTATTTTAAATGAATGAAATATATTTAAGCCTGCATTGGTTTCGCAAAAGTGTTAAGTATTTTTTTTGTAAAAATCGCTCTGACATGTTGAAAGATTTAGTAGTTTGACGGCCAAGATTGTTGACAGTAAATATTGATATCAGTCAGCCCCGTGAAGAAAAATTGATATGTGATCGCGCAATTGAATCTTACGGTACAAGTGCATTGCTATGACGCAATACTTGACTATTTTCATAAAGAGCTCTAAGTAAGAATTCGTAGGCTCCTCTAAGACTTTAACCACAACTATACTTGTGAGAATCTGTGGTGCGTTGTTTCTATTAGGCTTTTTGCAATTTGTGTTACCGCCTTCTATCGAGAGCTTTAAAGCAATTGATAATAACACGCTCAAAGTTTATTTTAGACATTTCTTTAAATAATTTTAATATAAAAGTGTATAATGTTGCAGCTATTTTTTTTCCTTTTACATAACCATACCGTTCCAACAGCAATTATAAGGTTTCTCTCCTTTCACCGTCAACTTTTTGGAGCGACCCAAAAATACGCTTGTTCGATTTCTCTTGGAACTTAGAACAGAAAGAATAGGAATATCCGTGCCATATAAATTCCCCTGAGCGTCCACGATCGACCGATGACTTACTACACAAGTATTGCTTTTACCCGCTAGCATCGGGATTGTATTATAAGAGCACGTCACGAGATTAAGCCAAGAAAATGAGGATATTTTTACGAGACGACGCCTGAGGAAAGATCAAAGGACAGGCTTTTGTGCGATGACTATGTACTGTCGTTCGGGACTAACGGCGTAATCAGCAGTCGCAGGATGTGAGCTCGTCCTACGGCTGACGGTATCATCTTGCTTCGATGAGGTATTTAAAGGAGATTAACGGCGTTGTGTTCTTCTTAATAAATATGAATGGGTTGTACGGCTTGTCAACGGTAATGTACGTGGAAGGGTTTTGTGAGGTTATGGAGCGTGAGTGAGGAGAATATGTTTTTGTTAAGATCTCTGTTGAAATGTGTTTAATAAAGTATAGATTTCGTTTTCTGGTATATAATAACAATAATAATAAAATGAACAGAACTGGCCCGAAAATGGATCGCTGAGACACGCCTTGAAACATCCTCAATTGAAAGGAGTAAAAAGCCCGATCTCCACTGCAAATCTTAACGAATTGAGCCGATATTCTTTTAAACCATATAGTGACAGCGTATGTAGCGGGAGATTATGAGTGAGATATCAAATGCCTGTGACAAATCAAAAAAGGGGCTGCCGACCTGACAGTCACCATCAGAAGGCCATGTATATGATCAAGCGCTTCACATAACGCATTGTGGGTAAACTGAGATTTAACAAAACTGACGGCGCGATATTATATTTAATTTGATGTAAGTATAGTCGAACTTCGATAACTCAAATTTTCGATAACTCTAATCAAATTGGTCGGCAATAGCATCAAGATCGAAAATTATGTACAATTTTGACTCGGTAACTCGAACTTATATTACTTGAATATCTCGATGACTCGAACAAAATATTTGACGTCACGTTCGATAAGCCGAATTTTTGTGGAAAAGCTGATTTATGTGTTTTTATTGCTAGTTTTACGATGATATTTTGTTATGGAATTTTCGATGAGTAATAGGACTCGCCGACTGGGTGATAACGATGAGATAAAAATACTTGTTTCAACTATGAACATACCGAGCATGCCTTTATCATTATTTTACCTTTGAACACATGTCTATTCTAAAAAGAAAAAAAAACATATATTTTTACTGGCATACATAAAGTTCTTTTTGTCTGGGTTATACAACTCAAAAAAGAATTTATTGCTGATTCCCTAAACAGCACTTTCTAATGGTAATGCAAGCACTTCGGTTCTATGTTACTTACAATTAGCATCATTTGTACGGCATTATTAATAGTTTTACTAATTGTAAGTAAACATACTTAAACAGAGACTGTGCTCAACTGATTTTTCACGTTTAAATTTTTATTGCTGTTGATGCATAATGTCATTAAAACGTACTTTAAAAACGTTATCTATTGATGAAAAAGTTAAACTTGTAAAAGAAGTGGAGAATGGTTCAAGAAAGAAAGATGTAGTTGTGAATTATATTAAAATTAAATTTACGATTGCTACCACCGCTCGATCTATGTGTGGATTCCGGCAGGTGTGACGCTCATTGATATTTCTAAAACTACAAATTCGAACAATAATTATGCTTCATTTTTCGCAGTATGGCAGACCCGTCTAACTTCGTCTAAAGACCATTGAAGAACCGATAAACATATTAAAATTGAATTTAATATTGCTACCACCGCTCGATCTATGTGTGGATGCCGGCATTTCGCCATATCACGGCTCGTCAGCACACCTATGACCAGAGGGAGGTAACAATTCTTACGTCGAACGCGTATATATTGAATATTAATGGATGGTGTTGCTAATGAGAGACAAATTAATCATTTATTCTCTCACTGCAAGGTGTGACGCTCTTTTGCCATTTTACAGTGCGAGAATAAACGATTAATTTGTCTCTCATTAGCAACATCATTCGTTAATATTCAATATATGCGCGTTCGACATAAGAATTGCTACCTCCCCCTGGTCATGGGTGAGCTGGCAAAATGCCGGCATCCACACATAGATCGAGCGGTGGTAGCAATATTAAATTCAATTTTAATATATTTATCGGTTTTTTCCGTGACCTTTAGACGACGATAGACTCGCCTGCCATAATGCGAAAAATGAAGCAATAATTATTGTTCGAATTTGTAGTCAAAAATGGCAAAGAGCGTCTCACCTTGCAGTGAGAGAATAAATGATTAATTTATATCTCATTTGCAACATCATCCTTTGTGAAGTCCGGCAAGTACAGTATCCCCAATTTAAAAGAAAGTCTATTATTACGCAATTAAAAGTGGTGGTGCAAGTGGTAGTTCTAAGAGGCTAAAAAAACCAACGTATGAAAATATAGACAAAGCAGTTCTAGAATGATTTAATTAGGCAAGGAGGCAGAACTTCCCTATGTCTGAAAGACTTTGGAATTTAGTGAAAAACTGAGACAACCAAACTTTAAAGCAAGAACTAATTGGCTAGATAAGTGGAAACGGAAGTATGTATGTACATATGTACCATCGCAGCCAAAAGTTTGACATGAATAGAGATAGAATCGTTATATTATCTTCAGTGTTTCGCTGTTCAAATTTGAGTCAAGACTCAATATAGATGACAGGGAAAAAGATATAATGCAGATAATTTGCAACAACCTCCCTCAAGCAAGTTGGTTGAAAATTCGTTTAATGTCTTTCGGTAATATTTAAAACCCAATGAACATACAACCGATTCTCTGTATTACGGTTTAACTAATATTGAAGCTTTTTTTGAAAGCCAGAATATAAAATCCTTTCGTCAGTCACAAATAACCGACTTCATTTCATCAAAATAACATATTGTATAGTATAGTATATTACTAAAATAAATACTTACATACTTAAACAATAAACAGAAATAAAATACATATTTTTATGTGCATTATGTATTCTATTCAATAACTCCAAGTCTTGATAACTCGACCTTTCTTGATGGCACGTCATGGTTCGAGTTATCCAAGTTCAACTGTAACTAATTGCGTGTCGCCCTTCTTATGAACAATTTGTTTTACTTGAATGTTAGGTGAACATGGTTAAATCGCTTAATTGAAGGTAGAAATATGAAAAAAAAATACAGTAAGTACAGTAAGTCTAGTTTTCAGAAATGTGTCATTGTTAATGTGTGGTTGCGAAACCAACCAAAATCAAAAGATGGCAAATAAGGGGAACCCTAGTATATACAGTGTGTTTACGATCTTGTGATTTTATTTTCAAGGGGTGATTAAACATCTTGAAATAAGGTCATTAACGTAAAAATATCTCAACAAAGTTGCATAATAGAAGAGATATTAATGTTAAAAAAAATTGTAGTTTTTATTTTTTTAATTTTTAAGTGGCGATTAAGCATATTAATTAAAAACATTTTCTTTTGTTTTTCATGGAATCCACTTCAGTTGTTCAAAGTTATCGCCGTGTTGTTAAACGCAAAGTCTCGCTCGACGATACGACGTATGAAAAAAAATTTATTTCAGCATTAATATCTCTCTTATTATGCAACCTTGTTAAGATACTTTTATGTAAATGACCTTATTTTAAGATGTTTAATCACTCATTGAAAATAAAATCACAAGACCGTAAACAACCTGTATATACACTATTATATTTTTCTTTTTTACGATCAATACAACACTAATACGCAGTATCGGGAAATCCACACCGCACAAATTAATTTAATAAAATTCGGGACATATGTTTCAAGAGCACGTCGGCTCCCATTATCAACCAATTCCCGTATTAGTGAGCGTATTAGTGATAGCCCACAGTCCTTGCAATTCATTCACGTCATCAATACAACACGTACACTTAATGTTTGCTATTATTCCCGTTGTTAAAGTAATTAGAAAAACACAATACAAGAACCAATTTTTATTCCTACCGTCAAGAAATCATGAAATTTAATAATCAATATCTGTACTTCATATGCTTGTATATACAAATTGACTTACTGAGTATAACGAACTCTATATAGACTACAAAAAATGGATAGAACTAAGCTTAATACCTACTTCAAAGTCACCCCTTCCCTTCAAAGCGTTTACCAAAATCCTCTAAAATCATTCGAACGCTACCTGCGCCCTCTAACGAACATAATTATAAACGAAATCCCCGTAATCGCCCGTGACCCGAGATGACCGTGACAAAAAGGTAAGAGAGGAGTACATACTATACGGCGCCTTGGTCAGCCGACTAGAGACCGCACAGTATGTTTCGGAGTGACCGGGGATTAGACCGGTACACTCTTCACGTAGCGTGTGTAAGTTACCGTAACAACGTAGGCGAGACCGTCCCATGTCATCCTCGCGACGGAGTCTTTCCTCCTGATGGTCGTCGTCGTGCCCGGTAATCTCTCTCCAGACGCGTCGGGTACATCTCCCAGGCCGGGCAGGACGTCCGGCCGACCCCTGTGCAGCTGGCCGGTACCAATTTGGGGAGGCGCGCCGCTCACGTCCGACATCGTGCGCCGCAATGTGTCCTCGCTTTGGATTTGGTAATCGTCTTTGAGCGGACCGTATTTTCTGTAACAATAATAATCAGACGACCGTAAATATTAGATGATGTCATGCATGTTATGGTTTGTGCAATGCCACTTATCTGATTATGAGTATATAGGTATATTAAATATATATAAAAATGCTTTTAGGACGACACCACATATCTGATTATGTAGCAATAGACACTCTCACGCACTGACAGCTGTTTCGGGCTACTATACCCTCATCAATGTACGACCGTGTACAACCTGTCACTTATTCAGGTTATCGTATCATCAACTTCACGTTAGATTGCCTCTATAATAAAACCAACACCTAGTGCCCATTTGGAATACGCATTTGGATAGAATGATAAACAAATTTAAAATCGCCCTCATCATGAGCCGCTGAACAATAGGAAAATCATGGGACTTAATCCACGCATGACATACTAGTTGTATACTGCAGTGGTGAGACCCATGATTGCCTATGACTGCCTAATCTGGTGGCCAAAGACAAATAGGATAAAGGATAAAGTTTGTAGGCGGGGAGGGGGCCGCAGGACCCACGCACTTCGGCCACCCATATGGGACTCTTTGTGCTACCTCCTCCATGTGTACTGTGTGTGTGTGTGAAGTGTATGCGTGTGTGAAGTGTGAGTGTATGTGAAGTGTGTGTGTTTGTGAATTGTGTGTGTATGTCAAGTGTGTGTGTATGTGAAGTGTGTGTGTGTGTGAAGTGTGTGGCTCCTTGCCGTGAGAGGGCAGCAGTGCTGATTTTTGCCCCAGCACAGAAGGATACCGCGAGAGGTACCGATCACCGGCTGCAATCGACTTTTCTTTTAAATCGATTGCCGCACGGAGATTCGAACCATCAACATCCAGGGCGAATGCCTAGCGCTCTTACCACTGCGCTATCCCGGCATGGCTAAAGACAAATCAGAGGTAAACAACAGCGAAACTCCTAAGAGTTCAGAGATTGGCATGCCTCTGTATTACAGGTAGAGTAAGAAGAACACTGACTGCACCCATGGAGACCATGCTAAACCTACCACCTCTAGATATTTATATCAGGGGAAGGCAAGAATAGGAGCATATAGGCTAATGTGCAATGGTTGTTGGAAAGCTGGGGATAACGTAGGACATACCAAAATAACAAGAGTTATTGAAAATCCCGTGTTAGGTATGAGCTGCGACTCGATGATTCCTAAACTCTCCTGCAACAAACGAAGTCATGACAGCCTGGGAGGGAGAGAAAGAAAGGCTGAAACACAGACAGATCGAAAACGAGCACAGGTGCGGGGGAACACCTTTGTTTTGCAGGGCATTCATAGCATAATCTGTGTTAGGGTGTGATCCTTGTCGGCGTGGATATGACTATAGAGATACTATAGAGACAACCTAACATGAAGTTAATGATACTGCATACTGAATAAGTGGCAGCTACCCCTCGGTCGTACACTGATGCGGCGATAGTAGCCCGAAACACCTGTGTTTGTGTGAGAGTGTGTGTTGCTACATAATCCAATTTGTTGTATGATCCTAAAAGTATGTTTATATATTTTTAATATATTTATATACTTACTTAGATTCTATATTACATGGCAGATATTGGCAGAAATCTTTTTGAAACAATGTTACTTATGACATGGATAACTAAATACCTGTACATTGCACATGAGAATATTTTATTCGTGCGTAACAATTTTATAACTGTTTGCACATGGTAAAAATAATAATTATAATGTACATCACAGCAGGTTCTGAAACTGCTAAAGATACGACTCGAACTCCGCCATATTGTAACATCCCTAGATCTGAATCCTTTAGAACATTTTGTTTGGGGTATATAATAATTATATAGCCCAATTTATTACGTTTACGTGTCGAACTCTATGTCAAAATAGCTTTTAATATTTGTTTAAAGTAATACTGGATACAATTGGAGAAATAAAATTCGAAAAAGTGCAAACACAACTTAAATTCTTCCGCGTGGTGCACCTTCAAAAAACAGTGCATTTTTGGTGCGAGTGATAAAAAACAAAAAATAATACTCGATGTAACCATTTCAATTAAAATAATTGCATTCCGTTTCCGTTAACATCCAATTCGATCTCTAGCAACTAGGTTTGCTTTTCTATTTTGCGTCCCTCGATTTTTCGCTTTGCCATTCCGGTTTGTTTTTTCACCTCGAAAACCGTTTATTTCCGTATAGTCTTTAAACACGTCTGCCGCACGCGGCGCCCGGATATCGAAAGAAAAGCGGTTTTAAAAACCGATCGCCGGCAGTTCTGTTTAAATTTCGGATTTGACCGGGCGCCCCAAAACCGCTGACCCTCGCTTTTTTCCTTTTCCTGCCACGCTCAGACGTCTCGACGTCCCTCGGTTACTCTTTGAATTTTCGCAGGAGGAAAATAAAACCGCCCACGGGAATGGAATGAAATATTTACGTTTCTGAGCGGTAATGAGTTTTCCGACGACCGTCGCACGGTATTTATCTTTACTTTACTGCTTTTTTGTACCTTTCTCCATTTTCCCTTCCTTTCGGGGGCGAAGAAATGGAATTATTGTTGAGACGATTTTTCGCGGAAACGATCTTGCTATCAGCACGAATACACCTTTTGGTTATTTATAATTATATTTACTTTCACTGTAGTATAGAAATTAATAACCCGCGCATCCACCAAAACTGCACATATTGGTATTCTTTTAGTTTTGAGGAGAAAAAGTGAAGTTATTGATGTAATTATCTTGCTGTGGGATGTTGGTGTTGGTTATTAGAACATCCATTATTCGAGGCGTTTGGGACCGATACTCTCTGGGGTAGTAAGTAAATAAATGATTTCATTTGCCCAACAGAAAACAGGAAAATTAGCGAGATGTAGCATAAAAGATCGGTCGCCGCAACGGAGATTCGACCCGACGACTTTGGCTGCAGAAGTCTAGCGCTCTTACCACTGCGCTATCCCGGCGTTGCACAGTGGTATGAAACCCCTGATTTTCAGAAGAAAACTTGGCCCATCGCAGGCACATAACTTCTAAACCATACTAGGAGGATTTTCTCATGTATTTTTTTCATTCTGAATCGAATGAAACCAAAAACAAGTTGATAACTTCGACCGTTTTCAGTATATTGCCAGTAGTCTGGTATAAAACCATGAATACGGGGTTTTAGTGTGACTACCATGAAGTTAAAACTAATGCATTAAAATGTGTGTGTATACAATCACAGACAAGGTAACATACAAACAGTCCATTAAATGCAATTTAGTGGAAGTCCGAGAAGGGGGTAAAGGGCCTGCCTTGCTTCCCTGTCAGCAGTAACTAGCTCTATGCGCCATACGATGGCGCCACAGAAGCAGTGGATTTATGCGCAACGTTGTCAACAATTTCTATGATGTTTTATCTATTTATACTAATGCATCTACAGTATATAAGTAACTATTTTTATTGTATCCCACAGATGCTTCTCATTCCTAGTCTTTTTTCGAATTGTCACCAGAGTTCGAACGAAAGGTTCGTACCTATATCGTGTATCTACATAAAATACATCACTATGGAAACTGACAACATTGCACTGTACTCGGACTACGGTACGTGTTAGAGCGAATAGTGGCGACATCCAGTGGAATTTTTATAAATCATTCTAGTCGCCCTATCTAGTGGACAGTCTGGTATAGTTATTTTGTCTGTGATACAATACACACACACACACACATACAGATAAATCTACAAACAATATCCATCACTACAATATTAGTAATCCAAAAAGTAAGAAATTTATTTATTATTAAAGATAAACAAAAAATAAAAATTGCTAATCCAAGTAAAACCAATAAAATTAAACTGAATGAAATGTAATTAATCAAAAGTACAATTATACCTTCAACAACCAATATGCTTCTTAAACTATTTAGAAAAATTTAATAAACTATTCAATAAAACCCTGTCTTCACTCGACGTACATTTTGCAGCTTCCCTGGAAATTGTGAAATAAACCTATTTTAATGGATGAAATTATGAATGTTATGTCTTCATCATTTAAAGAAGGATGATTTTCATTTAAAAATTGCTCTAAAGAGCATCCGGGATTCATAAAAACCTCACGCAACAGATTGTAGGAAATTTCGAACCAATTCGTGGTAAATAGCAACTGCAATATAGTTCTTTTCCAATCAAATGATATTTGTTCGCGTCACGTGAACTGGAGCGAAGTTTTAGTTCAACTTGATACAGTTAAATTTAAAATAAAACTATGCCAAAAATTCAAGTAAACGAAGTGAACGCAAATTGTCTAGCTTTTTGACATAATTTTGACAGATAATATTTTTCATTATAACCGTATATTTGATAAATTCATTATATAAAAATTTACAAAATGGGTTTTTATTTTAAGTACATATACAGGGTATTATATAAATATTCTGTATGTATTGTAGAAAGGTTAAGCAAAATCTGGTGTTTAAAATATGTTCTGCAAGAGATGATTCGTTGATACCTATCTGTATTTTATTATAGGGGTTCCTAGTTTCTTTAACATTTTTTTGTAGTATAGAGGCAACCATTTATTATTTTTTTTTTTTCATTTCTTGTCAAAAGTTAACTGACTACAGTTTTATACACTCGTTATTTTTTTTATTAATAGAGAGTTATATAGGCATACAGAAAGAAGCAAAACTTAAGCGGCAACCTAACGAAACAATTGACCGCTTCAACTAAAACAGCTATTACTTTTATACAAGTAGATATAAGCAAGTGATTTTTTCACGGGAGTTACTTTTGAATACCTACTATCGAGAGGAACAAGTCCCAAGGTGTAGCTTAGTGTAGCCAATTCTGTATTTCCTTCGATACTTACAATCACCTCAAAACGACATTAAACTCTTTTCTACCAAGTTATAACTATCTTTATGGGTTTCCGAGGTCTCCCAAAGTAGTGGTACTACTACAAAGACTGGCAACCAGAGCGTTTGAATACAAGAAACATATGGGAGCAAGAAAGAACCCAGGGATGGTATGTTGAACTGTCTCTTGAACTTTATAGTCCTTTCTGATACACAGGTCGTAGACCTTAAAGTTCGTATCTCAAATGGATGAAGGCACAACAAGGATTTTTAAGAATATTACTTTTTTATTTGCAATGTTTCTCATAAGCTTTTGTTTATACGAGAAAACCACACTCTAGATGTTGAATTAACCTACCCATTTCCCATCCCGAAACGAAGTACTTGAGCTATTCAGTCCCGAGCCCACCTTAAATCTGTAAATTTACATTATCCAACGGGCAACAAGAACCAATTAAGATTACTTTGTAATCTCGTCTCGTTTCTCCTCCGCCAACAGTAATAACACTTAACGAGACCATCCACGAAATTCCCCACGATTCCCCGTGAAGTCTTGAGTACAACACACTCACTACTATCGTTCCTTCGTCCGATTCCCACCTCTTCCGTCTCCCATTTCACCTAACCTCTTCTTGTTCCTTCGAAATTTCACTTCCCATAAACGCGAAATTACCTCGCCGTGCGTCTACCTGATCCTCATAGTATCTTCCCTACTGGCTGCGTATGACGTTAAATTTAATTCGAAGGTCTACACTCTTAAAGGAATGTAAGAAAAGCTGCTAATTAAAATTTAAATAGACACAGGGGCTCGGCGAAGTAGGGTGGAACGGTGTGCGAGTTTTACGATAAAAAATGTATAATTTCGTTATTTGATTATATCTTTTTAATTTGCCAAGTTCCCCTGGTTTTTGTCGAAATAGGATCAGACAGGTTTCAGACTAATTTTTTCTCGGTGCTTTTCAAACATTTTCGCCCTATAACCTTCTTATCGTCCAAGGTACACAAAAAGGAGCTAACAAACTAATAGGACTACCTTGGAAATTTGATTTTGGTAATTAGCAAACTAGTTGACAAGTCATTTGCGAGTTTTTCTTTACTGTAAAATGTAGATTTGTGAGTACCTATGAAGTACAAAACAAAACAAAACATCACCATGGTATTACATGCATATATATGTAGATATTAACGAAAACATACACACATAACTTTTTGGATCACACAACACAGCTGTTTATGTAACCCCAATAGCAGCAACAGACACCCTCGTGCCTACTTTGGGCTACTAATGCCTCATCAGTGTACAACGGAGAGTGCCTGCCACCTCTTCAGCATGCCATATACATCTACTTTACACTAGCTGTCACCATGATAAATCATAGAAGACATATAGGATAGGGCGGCGCATTCATAGCGATGATTTCACGGGCGACACTACTCGTAAAACATAGAAATCATCGCCAACCGTAGGAACCGTAGAAAAAGGCACCCTCCGCTGTTGTTTTTAGGAAAGAGTCATTCTAACGTGAGGTTGATGAGAGATAATAGCACGAAACAACTGTCTGTGCGTGAGGGTGTCTGTTTCTACACAATTAGATGTGTTCTGTGACCCTAAAAGCATATTTAGGTATTTTTAAATATATTTATGTACTTTCAATTTGACTTAAATTGATTAGATTACTTATATTTTATGTATTGGGAAACCTATTGTAGAAGTATTTAATGGAAGACTAGAACCCAAACGACGTCACGATAAAGTACGTAATTTCTGAAGGTGCATGCGTAATAGTGTGACATTACCAAATCTAAATTTATTCGATTTTTTATCTTTTCGGGTTTGTGAAAGCATATCGTAAGTCTTTAATGGAAGAAAATATTTTAGGTTACATTACTGTGTCTCTATATATACACGCAGTCACTGTTCAATTAAATCATAATTCCATCCTCTTAATACATATGTGCTGTTTACATTAATCCAAAACTAAATATTGGTCGAAGAGATTCTAACTCACTTTCAGTAAATTAAATGTTTGTGTTCTTCAGGGAGGAATCCATATGCATCCGTAGGATACCAGATGAGATATTAGCGTAATTAATTGGTAGGCCTGGTCTAAGTTACTCCAATATCCAGAATTAATTTACCCTATATCAACTAAATGCAGGCTGTCGCTAAATACGAGGAGTAATCCCAAGAGTACAGGTGGATTTAGCCCACTTGCTGCTTTTAGTGCCCAAATATTAAATTGAATGATAATTGAGATTAAAAATAAAGGCTATTTGGAACGTATAAAGTATGCCAATAGGAAACAAAATTGGATTGGAAAATTTTATTCCACAAATAGTTGAAATGGTGGCAACTTCATTCCAGCAGTCCACAAACTAAGATAATACCTTTATCTGAAAATATCCCTATTAAAAATGAGTTTAATAATAATTCCTTAACACGGTTTATATATAGGTATTCACCAAAATGGCTAACTAGGATCTAAAACCGCCTTCAATTATACAAGACCCAATTTTCGGGGTATTTTTCCGGAACGACCCATCACTCAACCGGAACGGGCATTCGGATATCGAAAGAGGGATCGACGAAATTGTAAATAAAGGAAACGACGTTCACCGATCTCCCAATACTTCCATACCCAACCCTTCCCTACGCGTCTCACCTACTCTCACCGCAGCAGCGGTGAGGCCATCTAGACTTCCTCCGGAGTTTGGGATAGATGGCGAACGCGTAAATCTAGTTAAAATAAATGTCCAAAATGTCCGGCATTCATTGGCAGGATCTTGTTTGCCCGAAGAACGGGTCTCCCGTCTAACTTCTCCTTTCCCCCCCGCGCACTCTCTGATAAATTGTCAGGCCGTACGGCTTGATTCCGCCGCTCTATATATTTAGATTTAAAAGATAGATTCGCTCGCCGAGCAAACACTATAAAGCTTCCGAGTTGTTGTGGCTCGTCCGTACGACGGAGTTCATAAAGTTTGTCGACTGTTCCCGAATACGGCAAACCTAAACGGCGTTGCACACACAAAGTTATTGGGAGATTTTTTTCCATTGGCTTTAAGTTTCAAGTATTCCTTACTATTGCGAACAGGATGTTCATATCATTTGTCGTGGATTTTTTTTAGTACATATACACTCAGCTCTAACCGGTGTGCGCGATTTATTGTACGCAGCGCGATCTGCCATACTTTATTTATCCCAGCCTCGTCGTGCATAACGCCGCACCGATTTAGCTATTTAACCGATCTAGTTGGCCAAAAGTCGATTTTAAAATTTTTATAATTTGTAACTAAGGAGCACGTGGCGGGAAACGTAAGTGATTTGTCCACCAAATTTACGACTTCCCCGTGCCCTTCCGAGCAGGTATTTAAATGCAAATATGTCTCCTGTCATTGCAATTGTCAATTAGTAATACGATAGTTCAAAAAATCAAAAAAAGAAAATTTCTGCTAATAGCCGGCACCGTACGTTCAAAAGATGAAGTATATAAAAAATATGTTTAAAAAAATATATAAATATACCTCCGACGTGCACTGATGAAGACTAAGTCAGTCCGAAACAGCTGTCTGTACGTGAGGAAGGCCTGGAACTATACAATCAGACGTGTTGTGTAATCTCAGAAGTATATTTATATATTTTTTTTATATACTTCAACTTTTGAACGTACGTTCCGGCTATTGGTAGAAATCTTATTTTTTTGATTTATTAGTCATTCGACGCCGATAAGATCACACGCTAACACGGATCTCAGTTGACTGGTAACTTAGTTATCGCTTGTGAGATTACGCCATGAAACCGCGGTTGGGCGTTAGATGTCTCTGGGATTTTCCTTAAAGACATGTGCTAACGTTTGGTTAACGATACGGAGTATTGAACGAGCGACAGATATTCCTCCGACGTGCACTGACGAGTACTAAATCAGCCCGAAACAGCTGTCTGTACGTGAAGAATGCCTGGAACTATACAATCAGACGTTTTGTGTGATCTCAGAGGTATATTTATATATTTTTTAAATATATATTTTATATACTTCATCTTTTGAATATGTTAGTTGGTCAATTAATGTAATCGCGCTTGTTTGGAAGTAAATTGTGAAAGTTTTGTATTCTGTAGTGATGGATTCTGTTGAAGCTGGTAAGTAGACATTCAATTTATATGTTTATCCTGTTCGAATTTTCCTTTATATTTCTTTAAATACCTGTGAAATGTGAAAACATGGAGCTTTTTGAAATGCTTCAGGGTACGTGCCGGCTATTTTGACTATGCAGGCTTAAAGATAAATACTTGTACTCAATTTCACTTCTAAAAATGGCCGCCACTTTTTTCTATTTTAACGTACTAACTATTGATTCCGGTTCTCTATAGAACGCACCAATTTAACAAAAATGTTATGATTACCTATTATATTATTAATTGTTTGTATTAATTTGTTGTAGGACCGTCAGGAGTTAGTATAATAACTCGCGCATAGTTACTTCATCGTATGCAAGACCAAAATTTGCTAAGTATAGATAGGAAATTGGAATTTATCGAAAATTATCTCATGTATTTGATGAGTATGACGGTCAACAATTGTGAGACATATGTAAAATACGTATTTAAAAGAAAATGGACTGTGGCACATAAAACACAAGAATTATTTCTTAAAAAAAATGAAGATTCGCTGAATGGGTCATTTGAATTCCAAAGATGGTATTAATATCAGAAACAACAGAACAGTTAACCAAAGCACAGGCTGTAGAAGAGTTAACATATGCCACACAAATGAAATTGCGAGAAGAAGGTAGAAGAAACGCCGCAAATCTAGTGAAGATATTGCCTACTTATCCTCAACTAGTGTGAGCTGCTGTAAGAAAGCTTACGCAAAACAGTGGCAACACTACAAAAACCAGTAATCGCCTTTGCGTGTATTATCGATGGTGCTAGAAGCTGATTTATCTAGAAGGCAATAAGATATTATTAGAAATATGAATAAACAGTTTTACCCGTGCTATGGCATATTACAACCCACAAAAATGCAAACGTACCCGGAGAAGTCGTCTTATGTTGTAACAAAGTTCAGCTGAAGTAAAGTTTCAAAATTTAATGGGCTATACGACAACACGGTTGCTCCTATATTTAGAAAAAGTAGTGTCGACATTAAAAGAGAAAGAGAGAAGCGCACTACACCTAATTAGTAAATGGGGTTGTGATGGCTCTTAGCAGAAAGCGTTTAAACAAACGAAGACGAATATTTTATGAAAAATATTCTGCTTTCCGACGAGTCCTCTTTTCTACGTCATGGCAAGCATAATCCCTCAGTCGTGCGATATTGGTCTCGAGAAGATCAACATCTGGTCCGTAATGTAAGAACTCAGTACCTCGAAAAACTTAACGTTTGGGTACGTATCTTGGGTGATAACATTACTGGACCATTTGTTACCGACGGCAGTTTGAATGGAATGAAATATTTGGATTTGCCGTGAACGCAAATTATTCCCGCTGTCCGTCAACCCAATTTTGATGCAATTGGGTTTATGCAAGACGGTTGTCCCGCGTCTAACACCAGATTAGTAATGGAGTTTTTATAAAACACCTTTCCTAATCGTGTTATTGCCGGGAAGGGTACGATAAAATGGCCACCTCGATCACTCGACCGTAATCTGAGAGTACAGAAAAATTACGCAGTATTACGTTATTCAGGGGAATGCGTGCGTACCCTTGATCGGTTTATGATACACTGCGACTGGATATCTCTAGTTGTCAGTGAGACTCGAATGCGCGGCTGCCATTCACAAAGCAACCCCTCGTTCCGATGTGGGAATACGTGTATAACAACTAACGTGGACAAGTAATAGTAGTTCTTAAACTTAAGCTCTCGTGGGGTGCCAATTAAATTAGAAATCCCGCGGTCACGTTCACTTGAAAAAATTGCGAAGTCCATATCAAATGCAACAGTTTTTTTGGATATGTCTTTTCGAGAATGTCATCACGCAATCCACGGATCATTTCTCGCCCATTCTTTTGTTTTGTTACTAATGTAGAATGCGGGATAGGTCCTCTGTCAGAATTCCTAACCTTGCCCTTAATCTTGTGAATGTAAAATGTATTTGTATTTATAGATGTATTTCTTTATGCATGTTGTGTTCATAATCCACATTATACTACCTGTTGGGTGTCCCATTGTAACAATATTTACTCACGGGTACCTAATTTGGCCTACACCGTTGGGTGATAAACATGTTATTATTAAGTGGATTGTTGCGGTTCATTGAGCGTGACGAAGTACGCTTAATGAACGGGAACGATTGAGTAGTATATATAGATACGGATTATAAGCCGGAAATTAGTACTATTCAAGTGACGTTCTGGTGCGGTGCATCTCTTTCTAGGCACTAACATTATTTTCATTTGTAGATTCTATAGAGGGTGGCAACTTAGTTGCCGAAATACGTATCTAGAGTTCGTCACTCATTAAGGTGGTAAGGGTGTTTTTTCTTTGTTCCAGTTTTAATAATTATATTAAAGTAATTTACGATTAGCAAAGGGTTGGAAAGGCACAAGGTTTTTATATTCAAGCATTCTACCTTTTATTTCATTAAATTATTTCACACAAATTTGCAATTCAAATTAATATCGAATAATGATAATAATATATTCAAATTTTATTCGTGGTAGCAGCGTTGTATATAGGTATATACATAAGTAAAAATCTCAGTTTATCAAACATAGATACAATTAATGTTATTTCGGTATTCCCAGAATTTATTAGAAATTATTTGTGGCCAAGGGTTCATCAACAATTAAATTTATGCGTAGAAACTTTGCATAGAGAAATTATGCATTTATATTGTGTATCCGAAGCGACCCAAACAAAAACGAAACGGTTTATTCGAGTTTTTTTTTGTTTGTTTTGCGGATCAAATACTGTTTCAAACAATTTCAAAAATGAATTACAATCGTAAATTAAATAAATACAAACACGGGATTTGTTTAAGGCAAGTAGAAGTAAGTTATATAGTGTTGGAAGATTTACTATTTCTGACTTTGAAAAAGAGTAGTTTCTTATTAATTTTGGTAACCAGTGGCTTGAAAATTGAACAAAACTCTAAAATACAAAATTAAACAATTAACATCATGTAACTCAATAAGAGAATAAGTTACCACAGATGTTTATAGGAACTTTTCGACATACAATTAAATGACCCACAACAATATTTTAGATTACTTTGGAAACAGCCCTGTATATGCCAAAGAGGTTCAGAAGTTTGTGTTTTAAAAATTGGCTTGGAATATTATGTTTTAATTTGAATATTATTACTAATGCTCATTTTTGGGTAACGAATATCTGTTGGCATCTAAAGGAAGACCTCCAACGTAGTATTCCTCAGCGCATACTATACAGATAAAATTGGGAAAGTAGTATATTCTCAAAAGAGCGAGATTGCAAAATTTTTTAAAGGGTTTTAAAGCAAGGCAAACTTGTAAGCCTAAGGGGTGTTGTTCAGGACAATTTCTCTTGACAGTCAAACTTTCGACTACAAAATAATATAGTGGCGGTCTTGTTTACATTAATTAGGAGTTCGTCATCGGATTTATCTATTTTGTTATATATTCTAGTGGCTTTATCAGATATGTTATGTAAGGATTGTCCATTAACAATGACGATGATATCATTTGCATACTTGATAATATGGTAGTCATTTTTATTTTGTAGGCAAGTTACAAGGTCATTGGCAAATTGAATAAACAAAGTGCCGTAGGATAACCCTCGCGGAATAACAACTTTGAAGTTTAAGCATCTGGAGTAAGTCCCGAAACAAGGCACTATCTGAAATCGGTTGATTAAAAATTATTTTGGGCAGTGCCGTGAATCCCGTGTGAATTACATTGAAGAACTACATGAAACTAATGTATGTTGTACTATGCTGTAACTATATAAAAAAGAAACAATGTATTAAATATAATGTTTGACGCATATATTTTATTACAGTGCTCGAATACGCTAAAAATTCATACAAATGGAAATCAATATTTTCTTCTTTGTGTTACAAATGTAACACCGTTACTTTAAGTGATACGAAAATTCAAAGTAGCTTGCCAAGCTAAAACGCAACGGCTTGAGTGCACACATAGTTTAAGTGAAAACATAAATTCTGCAGCGAGAGGATTTATCACCACATTATAGAGAGTCTATAATCCTCAACTACATCTTAGTGGTCATATATAAAGTAACTCCAACCGTGATATGAAACCGGGCGATAAATATTGTGTGCCCTCGTACAACAACGGATGTTTTTGCAGTAAATGCTTCCGTGATGCATATCAGTCTACCGTGTGTTGGTGGACGCTCTCTCATTATTCGCATTTCGTTCACGACGCGTTAGATGGCGCTGAAACCTGAAATATGCGAATCGCTTCCGAATGCAATTTATATATGTAGGCATTACACGGTTGCTAGGTGGTATCTTATTTATTTATTTTATGCACAATTCTGTTGTTACATAATGCAAAAAGATCGCCACTATTTATCGCATTCATTTATCCCACAATCCCTTGGATTATTTGTACCGTCCGTGCAAGACCAAGAGACGGAGAAAAAAATTAAAAATTCTCCTTTTCATATTTTACATATCTCTACGCTCAGTTCCATTTCTCCTGTCGGGAAATAATTCGCCGTCTCATCACGGGAAAGGGCGGTTTTTAATATCGCCAGAAATTACACAATCTCGGTACTTATTGTTTAGACTTCCGTCGTATTTCATTCGCAATCTAACTGGACCCGAAGTTTGGCGGGCATACGGTTGGGACTGGAGGTATTTTTAGCGTGCCCGCTGTTTCCACGAAACATCCGCTTCCCTTCTTTAGATCTAGATGTTTATTTTCGGTCCGACGCAATGAACAACAGGGAAAATTAAATAATCTCGTAACGGGAGCTCGCGTTTTTAATAATCAAAGCTGCGGAGGATCGAGGCCGGAGTGAATCTGAGACGCTTTCAAAAATTCCTTTTTTGCTTGATATTATTACCAAATCCTTCTAGATTAGCGAGACGGTTTTAACGATTTTTTTTTAACAACGGCATTCTTTCAACTTGGAGAATTCGGTTTTGTATAAAGATTTTTAATGAAAAAGGTTTGAATGTAGCGGTGCGAGTTGTGCGGTGTGAAAACTGTTTCTGGTACAGTTCTTTATGTAGAACCTTTGAAAACAACTTAAATCGTGAACGATATTTACACTTTTTACGTAATGCATTGGAAGACATGTTAGATGAAATACCACTAAATTTGATGTAAGAGTTAAAATACTTCCAGCACCATGGCGCATCTGCTCATAATTGTCAAACTGTGTGTAATTATCTTTCGGAGCCTTTTCGTAACTGGATTGGCAATGCAGGTACAATTCTCTGGCCAGCAAGATTTCCATACATTACACCTCTAGACTTTAGTAGTATCTTCCAAGGGACTACGTCTAATACTCTTTTCCTTTGTAAGTTCTATTAAGGATAGCAACTTAGTTGCTGAAATAGGGATCTACAGTCTTTTCTTGGACTTCTCCTTTAAATCTCTCGTTCAAAGATTTCCTCGAGCTACCTCAGCTGCTCTTTGATTGCACCTGCGGTTGTGTATACTTTTTTTGAGGAGTCTATTTTCTGCCATACGATAGACGTGGTCGAACCATCTGAGCTGCCGCTTGCGGTGTCTTAATCTATTTTCCAGTCTTTCCTAGGATTCTTGATAGTGTGATTCCTCTATAGTTAACACAATTTTTTTGTCTCCTTTCTTCTATATCGGCATTACAATGCTTACACTCTATTCCTTTAGGGTGTTCATGTTCATTACGTCATTCAGCAGCTTCGTCGGCTTTCCTGTTTCGTCTTTCCTTACTTTAATATATCAGGTATTATATTATCTTTTCATTGTGTATTTCCTATTGTCATCTTTCTTATTTTGCTTCAACGACTTCCGTTTCAAGTGTTTGTTTCACTTCTTTCCCCTATTTCTTCACCTGGATCTTCTAAAATATTGAGTATCATCTGTATTTGTGGTTTTTTCAAAATACTGTTTGCATCTTCTGGGATACTTTTCAGATCATTAAGAAGATTCCTAGGTCTGAAGCAATAACTTTAAAAAATCCCATAACAAGCAATCTGGAACAGTAATCTCCGGTAACATTGAGTGCGAATTTAAATCGCTGTTGCAAGAAACCAAACGATTAGGAAATGTCTGCCGCAATATTTCTAAATTCTAGCAGCGTTGATCCATCTTGCTGAAACCTGTATTGATTTCTACCTGATACGATTTATCATAAGCGTAGCATTTGAAATATTCACGAATATCTCTCTGACGTTACTGTAATCATCTATCATCATTTCTTCAAAGGATAATTCTCCAATTATACTTGATGATGAAATTTTGAAATCGTGATTTCTTTGACGATTCTAATGGTTTTCTTAATGAAATTTATAAGGATTTTTGATTGACCAGTATTTTTGCCACCAGATTGTCACATTTTCACTCAAATAAAAATGGGCTTCATCGATAATGTACAACGTATGCTAAAACTGCGGATTAACATTTCTAAGTTATAAAAATTCGTGGTAAAATTGAATTCCATTTTGTGTCTTTGTTGGTTTGTTTTTGAGCTTTGCAATCTTATTTGGATGAAACCGCATTTTCTTGAGCATTCGTTTGATACAGGTTTTTGAAACATTTAATACAATCTCGTACTTACTAACTTTTAGAGATATGAGTAATTGCCCGATGGACCCTTGCTTTATTTTGACGAAGACAGCCAGATCTGTGCCTCTCCTCTGTGGAATTGCTGACCCACTACTCTGAAATTTTCGAATCGAGCCTGAAATGGTAGAGCACCTAACAACATTAGGAATATGATTTCTTTTTGCAGTGCACTTGAATAAATGATTTAAGAATTTTTTCGACAGGTAAACTTCTTTATAGGAATATGTCGGTTTCCATTTTCACAGCTATCATCATATCTGATGTTTTTAAAGTAACTGCAAGACTATTTCTCAAGACAGCACTAAATTAAAAGCAATAGCGTTGGAATTATTTTTTTTAGCTTTGCTCTAATTTAAGCTTTGTAGACGTTTTATATTAATTAGAAACACGTCCAATGTGTGGTCGTTAAGAATGCTCGAAAATGTGTTGTAACGTGCCGATTTCATTCCACGTAATCTTTGTAAATAAAATAAATTATCCGTGCGGATTGAGGGTAGCAAGGCCACCTAGCGGCGGTTAGTTTAGACGCGGCGGCCGATAGCGATCGGTTATCGGATATCGCCACAGAAATCGATAAATCAATTAAATCTAGGGTCAGGCGTAGCTAGCGCCATTAGTTGTCCATTTGATTCTTTTTATGACTCGTAGTGATTTAAGTCACACCTTGAATTTTACGGAGCAATTGGCTTTGGAAATTAATTATTGAGGAAATATTTATGGAAAATCCGCCCTGAAATACAGGGATTACATTCAACGATAGTATCATGTTCGATTGGGGAATGTTTACAAGATTTTTGTGGAATAATAGGCTCAACACGTAGAGCACACACCCAAGGTATTAATTGCCAATCCTTCCTTTTTCTTTCTTTTGTTGATGACACGTGGTAATACCAGAATGCATTTTTAGGGCTTTTATATGTACCCCCTTGATTTTGGGGTTTACAATAACATTTTCTGTACTTGCCAATTGAATAGTGGAATTTTGGGATAAATCCATATTCAAACCAGCTTTTTGGACGCGGTCTGTCGAGCCGAGAAGTGGCCCCGGTTTCTGTTGTCCGCAGCCTCCTACCGGAAACCGGAACTTTGGATTTAAATAATTTGGTTTGTCTTCAGCCGCACTGTATTAGTGTGTAAAGTTGAGTGATCACCCATCTATTTGTTTTACGGTTTCAAAGGGCTTCACGCCTTCGAACCTGTCATTACTTTAAATAGTTTAATCCAACATAACATCCTAGTTCTTTTCTTGTCTTTACACTTCACTTATATATATTCAATATAAATACAAATATCAGATTATACACCAAAGTTTTGACTTATTTAATGAATTTTGAAGAAATATCTAAATAATTAGTTCTAACACTGACGGTATTCATTCCCGGTTCTTCCGTACGCGGAATCTCGGGGTAAAACCAATTTTAACGGAAGTGGCGCCAAATCTTTAACCCAGCCGTCTCCACTAAGTTGGCCGGAGCAACCCCGACTAGGGTGGGTGCCAATTAAGGGTTACGTTTTATTCACTTTTTACATTTTGTGGCGTCATTAGATCTGACTGCCGTTTGTGGTACGTCAGAAATGAAAAGAAAGGGAGAAAATTTTTCTCAAAAGAAGGCAATCCGCAAAAAATTCTCCATGAAGATATGACTGCTGTATTTGGTGAAAATTGCCACTGTATTGTCAAATATAATCCTGGTAAAAGGACTTCCAATAGGGTAGAGAATCCATTCGAGATGACCCGAAACTGAACGAGTTGTGGCGGCAAGGACGAGGAATATATTAAGAAAGTTAAAGAAATGATGTTAATGAACGGACGAATCAAATTTTCTCAAATGAAGTAGGAAGTCTAGAAGTTGTACAGGCAGGAAATCTGAGAAAGAAACCAAAATTTTCACAACAAAAATTCCAACAGGCGATTAAACGTGACCGTTCCACGGGACCCTCCAACGAAGCAATGGATGCACAGAGCATCGCGATTACCCAAAAAAGCAAAGACGCAAGCATCTGCATGAAGGTTGATGGCGAAAATTTTTTTTTAATAATGAGGCAAATCTTTGAATTGAATGTATCAAAAAGTTGTCCACAATTACTGCAGATGTTTAAAAAGAAACAATCAAAAATTTGAAAACTATTCTACGCAAAAAGAAGGTCAGAAATACTTCGAGGAACATCGATGTTCTTCAGATGACGAACTAAAAGAGAAGTTACCGAAAGTTTTTTAGGTTAGGTATAGATTCCATTTTAAACCCTCCTCGTGTATATGTGTACATTATTAATTCCTCGGAGTGCAGCAGGTCCCAATTATGGAATTAAGTTTCTAATGTAACTTCCTGCAACGGCGGAAGTTAAAACTTTAATTAGAGATTTCATTGCTAATGGATTATCGATTTTAACGAAAGTAGCGACTACGGAGCGAGCGAATTGCCGACAGCGGCGGTCGAATGATGCTTATTGGTTTTTTCGTCGAGCCAAGAGGAAACAAAGCTTCGGACAACGCGAGCAGAGAGAAATAGAAAACAATGCGGATAATTGAAGGAAAACAACTGGGTTCTATACATTTTTAATACGCTCTAAAAGCCAGCGTGCTCGGTCGGTCGGATGGGAGCGCTTGTAGCTAATAGATAGGGGGCGCTAGAATAGTGAGTTCTCCGAACGAAGGAATAAAAGGGAAGGAATGATAACAGCTCAGGACAAAATTTCGAATGCATCCCGTTTTGTTGTCTTCGTAACAAATTAAATTCGTGTTCGTATTTGTTGAATTGTTGAACGTCAGAGGTATTTTAGATTTGCTCTTCAATTTATAAAAGGAAGTGTTTGGTGTGCCTGGTTGTATAATTTCCTAACAGGTGTCAGGATTGCTACAATCCTGCAAAATTAACTATAAAGTGCACCCAATTAATAGTTTTAAACAAAATAGAACCGGGTTATTTTTCTCCTAAATTTATAGCCACGTCGCGCGTGTTAAATAGTTTCTTCGTCACCTAATGGAGAACAAACAAGAAACATAAACATTAAAGTAGAATCATCTGATTGTGAAGCAAAAACTGAATTGCAATGGTTGTTAAACATACGCTATTACTCGAAAATTTTATGAGTTAGAAATATTTTTAAAAAATTATAGAAAAATGGCGTTTAACTACAACTACACACATCAAAATAATCTAGGAGACAAGGCTTTATTTGCTATGGATCGTCTCAACCTTCGTATGCAATATGGGATATTATAGCAGCTTTTATCTCTTACTATCCTTAATTGCTGTCATTAGCGCTATCTTCACTTCCGATTGCTATGTTGAAACTTATTTACATCTGCTGGCGTCGGCAAACCACCTATCTATCTGTCTATTAGCGTAAACTGCTGTCAATCGTTATCGTTGTACTTTTAAAATATTTTTAGTTAAATTCCACGTTAATTTGTTTATATATAGTTGTACAAATTGTTCTTTTCAAAACGCTTCCATCTTTTTCGAGCGTGCACAGGGTGTTATGGATATTTTTCTTGATTTTTAGAAATTCTATAACCTATACATTTAACTATAGTCTTCACTGCATTAATGGAGTCTGTAGGGAGAAAACGGCGTAAGAGGGAAAAATTTAGTCTGAAGGAGAAGTGTACGATAGGAAATGTTTTAAATTATTTTAATAAAACTATGAATGTGAGTGCTGCCGTTCAAGAAGTAAGCAAAAGCTCTGGGTTGCTCAGAGCGTACAATACATAATACAAAACAGGAGCGACAAACTGGTTCATTATCAAGTCCAAAAAATCCCAAGAAAAGGAAAGGTATACAACTAAATGACCGATTACAAACATATGATGAGAACACGCAAGCACCTATTCGACG
>JARFOC010030085.1:0-30783 GCA_031763485.1 Osmoderma eremita
TGCGCGAATCACCGCTGTTACGAGCATACTAAGCTAACTGCTACAACGACAACTCCTAGTATTCTATGCACCCCACCTGCGCAGTGGTGTAATAGCATTTCCAAGATTGCAAAAACCGCAAATTCACCAACAGCTGATATACTATTTTTTATTTTAACTTAATATATAAATTTTTAGAAATACAAATACCTCTAGGTCGTCTTAAACTTATGAGCGGTAGTGTGCTGATGAAATTAAATACCATACAGGTTAATAAAATTTGGAAATAAAAGCCTAAACAACATTTGATTAATTATTATTTATATGATAGAATTCTAAAACTATTTGTAAAGATATTTAACAAGCATTTTTATAATGGCGTAATTCAGAATAAAAAACCCAATTTTGAAATTAAAATTAAATTAAATTTGTTTGTGATTGTTTTTCCTTTCTTCAATTAATGCTTCGGGACAGAACTCATTTTTGCGCAAATAAATCGGTATTTTCATCAGGACTTCTCTTTTTCCATAGCTTTTAAATACAAAAATTTTATATCAAATTAGATATTCAAGTGGAGCATCAATTAAGTAGTGGGAAACTGTTATTTCTAAGTAGTAAAGATTACGTTTACAAACCTTAAGCATTTAGTTTAGTACCACTCGGGAAATAGTCCTGAAGACTCACCTGAAATAAAAGTAAAAATATTGTCAGACTAAATTTAAATTTAGGTATCTATCTATGTCATTTGTAACATGTATCAAAAGTGTGGAATCTTTGGAATACTTCATTGGTTAGAGTAGCATAAATTCATATGATTACACACGTGCGCCGTAAATTAATACATACAAAGTAGTACTGAACTTGTGAAGATCCTTGTGGTTTATGGTTATGACAGGCACATATGATCAAGGTCAATCCACTATATAAAAATAAAAAATATGTCTATTCTTAACATTTACGTAGAACGTGAATACGAATTGATTAGCAATTTAGCGTAATACCGTTAAATGAATTGGCCTTGCGTTTTGTTACCCACTCAATTATTTATGATCAGTGTAAGCAATTATAAGAAGCGTAATATTTCAAATTGTAAATAATACAGATGCTATTCGAATTTTTTATGACAATATTTCAATGTGCGGGATGTTTTTGAAAGGCGGCCGCCGTTATAACTTGGGAAACATTTGCCACTGCAAAACGGATTATAATAATATTTAATTATAATTATATTTAATAAGCCACCGTTCCTATTTGAAACACTCTAAGTGAAACACTACAATACAAAAAAGTTTATAAAAAGAAAGACAAATATGGAATGGTTCTACTCAAGATGCTATTCTTAAATGAAAATAACCGAAAACAATGTGAATTTATGTCTCATAGGTAATCTCCATATTTTGTCGTTCAATGGGAGTGCCGATCCACGTTGTGCCCAGTTCTTTATTTATTTTACTACTATTATTATCATGCCTTGCTGTTAAAGAAGTTTAGGTCACCAAAACATTAGACCTGTGTTAACTCTTGGGGTGGAGCAAAAGTGGTTGTTTTTTGTGAAGAAAATTTAATTCAACTACATATATAAAAACACAAAGATAATTAATATTCAAAATATTAACCAATATGATCGATAGTTCTCGGTCAATCTCTGGTAAGGTTTTCGCTTCGGAGACTGTACCATTCCGTTTGTTCTACCTCCACGATCTTAGCAAAACCACGCCTAGCGGAAAAGTGTGTAATCGACCTAAAAAAGTGGTAATCGCATGTAAATGTAAATGCTGAATCCGGGGCTGTACGACGAATGTGGTAGCAACTTCATCCCAACAAATTCTTCTGTTTCTGGGGAGTTCTTTGAGCGGTGTGCGGCCTAACTTTATGATGATATGATTACGAAGGTACATCCACTTTTCGTCACACATTACGATTGGTGGAAAAAAACGGAGATCCTGTGGATTGCGAAGAAGTTTATTATAGATTTGCACTCGTCGCTGTGCCTGTACTGCAGTCAATTCATTTAGCGCTTCTCAGCATCGTCCTCCTAGTTGACGACCTTTTGGCCACCATTGAAGCACTTGGAGCAGAGGTACAGGCCTATACGGATGACATTGTCAACCTATCAAGGGGGTCAGGTGAGAGAGTAATCTCCACTGCCCTCCAACAGGTAATTGGTGATATTTGTAGCTGGTGCAGCAGGGAAAACCTATGCATCAACCCGCACAAAACTACGATAATACCGTTCACCACGAAAGGGAGAGTGGAAGAATTACAACCACCAAGGCGTGAAATTAGAATTTGCAGAAAATGTAAAATAGCTAGGTGTCATATTTGACAAGACATTAACCTGGAATCCGCATCTGGAAAAGGTATCACAAAAGGCTAGGCTGTACTTATGGTCTTATCGCAGGGTATGTGGAAGGTCTTGGGGGTTATCCTCAAAACTTATTCACTGGTTGTATGTAGCGGTAATACCCCCGACCATCACTTATGGGGCAATAGCTTGGTGGGGGAAAGCGTAACAAACTATTGCTACAGCAAAACTCACATCCATACAAAGGATGGCGAGCACGGCAATTACGGGAGCAGTCTCTTCCACCCCGTCTTTGGTATTAGAAATTCCTCTGGATCTCCCGCCCCTACATATTGTTTTGGAGTGTGAAGCCAGATTAACCAGATTTCGCCTCTGGCATATAGCTAATCAATCGCCGCGCACTTATGTGTTCTTGGCAAATAAGCTGCTAGATACGGTTATCCCCGACGGCATGCTGGGAATGCCAACTGACCTGATGTCGCACGTCACACGATCGATACATTCTTCACTACATCCTATCCAAACAGAGAGGAATGGAGATGTAACGAAACCAAACTGACGCAAGCAGACACCTGTTGGTTTACGAATGGATCGAAAACACACCAGGGCGTTGGCGCAGGAATATTCTGCAATAACCCGAGAGTTGAAAAACACTACAACCTTGGGCAATAGGCCACACTTTTTTAGGCCGAAATCTACGCCATTGAGATGTACGCAAAAGAAATTTTAAATAAAAATCTCAGACATAAATCCATAAACATTTTCAGTGACGGTCAGGCTGTATTGAAAGCATTGGAGGAGCACAAATGCCACTCTAAACTGGTCTGGAGCTGCAAAACTATTCTAAATATAATAGGGCCGTCCAACAAACTAACCCTAATCTGGGTCCCGGATCACTCCCTCATTCAAGGCAATGAAGCAGCCGACACCCTTACAAAAGAGGGTGCTGCGGGGTGCTTCCGGGGTCCGGAACCGGTAATGGGCACATCAACTTCGATAGCCGAACGATAAATTTGCATCTGGTTAAAACAGAAAGTACTTCGATTTTGGAGCAGTTCTCCTGGTTTGGTACATGCGAAGAAGTATATTTCACCGAATGATGTCAAAACTGGAGAACTACTAAAACTTGATCGTAAAAGGATCAAAATAATTACTTCTGTGTTTACAGGTCACTGCAGACGCAGAAAACACCTACACAGAATCGGGTTATCGGAAGAAACCGAATGCCGGCTGTGTATGGAGGACGACGAAACAGTAGAGCACGTTATGTGCCACTGTCCTGCGGCCATCCGCATCAAGTACTCCATCTTTGGAAAGGATATTACTTCCCTAGCTGACCTGAAAAACTCCTCATTGAAGAAGATTCTGAGCTACCTCAAGAGCCTGCACTTGTTTGATGAACTTTAGGATGGCATCCGCTCTACAATAGGACCTAGTGGCCGAGGTAGAAGGCGCGATCGACGAGTCAGGCGGATGACATCCCTACATCAAGTAACTCAAGTAAGTAACTCTGTGCATCATCTGTTTACCTTCACCTGTTTGTCAAGATGGCAATCAATTGGCCACCGCGAAGGGCCAAGCTCCTGAGGCAATTGGTGCGTATCGCGTACTGGAGTGGCCTCAATTCTTTGCTGAACAACCTCTTGGTCAGCGAACGTCGTGTCTCTCGAAAATTTGTTTCACCATTCCTGAATTTTTTATACCAGTATTGCGCAATTCGATCTCAGATGACATCTTGAAGCAAGTTAAGAAAAAATCTGACAAACATATTTGAAGCAATCTCCTCACTTGAATAAATGCTTGAGAAACTGTTTCATGGAATTGCATAATGTGGAGTGAGGGAAGAACTATTTCTTGTTGTTCAAAAGCTCCGTTATAAGTTACTTTAACAGTTCTCATCAATTTTCTCACAAACGAAACGGAAGTATTTAAGGTATCCACCTCGTTGACCACGTGAACGGTGTATGTTTTTTTTTACAAACAGACTGAGCAACTAATTCGTTTCTAAAACTAATTGAATATATTGGCACTTTTAACTATTATGGAACGATCTATTGGAATTGATGCAAATTTCCTTTATGCACCACATGTTAAGTTTCTTTAAAGACGTCTAAAAGGAGACGCCAAAAACTCCACGTCGCATAAATAAATACAAACTGTATACGTATTTCGGCAACGGAGTTACCATTCTCAATAGTACCGCTTCGTTGGCGAAATACGCATACAGTTTGCATATACTTATGCGATATGGAGTGTTTTTAAGGTTTGTTAAGTGTGAGTGACATGCCGCAGTTCCAAAGACGAGCCTTCTAATTGATATACCAGTAAAGCCACAAGAATTAACAGACCAGAAATATTATTACAATATAGAAGATATTGTTTAAAAATCAAATGTAGGTATTTGTTACTAAAATAAATAAGCAAGCATCTTTTGCTCTCCATTTGGATAGGATGCTATAAATTATGTAATTGTTCAAATGTTTTTACTTATATCATATTTATCTATTCTTAATCATATAGTAAATACCAAGTTATTGTAAACATATTGTTTATTTGTTTTGTATATAAGTGCTCCTTGCATTAGAATATATAGACCAGTAAATAAATAATAAACAATAATAATAATAATAAATAAAACCAAAAAAAGCATCTAGTGAAGATAGTGACTTAATTTATACCAAGTTCTGCAGTAAGATACTGCTATATTTTGACCTTATGCACTAATAATTCGACCGTTTCTTTGGAATGGGCTTTGGAAACATGTCACGTTCACTAGGTATTTATACTGTGTAACTTGAGAGTCAGACAAACAACAAAAAGTTAGCACGGGTACGCTGTTTAGTATCGGTGATTTTTCTGGTTGTAAACCAAGTTATAGTCAATTCGGAGATATAACGACTCTCTATTTTGCGACTAGCCTGTGTATTGACACTACAATTTAGCTATATACACACATAAAAGTAATCTAGGGGACAAGGCTTTGTTTGCTAGTAGTTTACGAGCCATATACAGGTTTCCGAGATCTCCATGCTATGCATTTGAAAAAACTCATCCTGTATAACCAGGGCCGTCTTAAGCCAAGTGGGGGCCTTGGGCACTGGGATGCATGGGGCCCTTTCGAGAGAAATTTAGTATCGATATTAACAGGAACGAAAAATATTGGCGCCGGTGTAATTTATTTTTGAAAATTTACGATCAAATGCTAATATACTTAATAAATCTATATCGATATAAAAGGTTCTTTCCTAGATTTTTGAGTGACAAAATCAGGAATGGCATCTTCAAAGTCTGTTCAATTTTTTCTGAAGAATTGTACTTCTCAATTCACTCTTGATCCTTTTCGGTTTTGAAAAGGACCGTTCTCCACTACAGTTAGTGACCAACTGGAAAGATTCTAATTGCTTTTTTAATATCCGGAAAAGTGTCTTCAATCTTATTTTCTTTAAAGGATGATATAATTTTGAAATACTCATAGCCTCTTCACTCTCACTATTACGGACATATTCTCTTAGGTGCATTACATCTTTAATTCTTTTGCGCTAATGTCACTGTAATAGATTTTTTGCAAATTCGTCAACGCCACAAACAATCGATCCTTAATTAACGGTCTAGTTGACTAACCAAGAATTTATCATATCCTAACAGCAAACAATTTAGTTGGGCAATCCGAATAATTTAGAATACTTGGGCATGTAATGTAAACAAAACAATTTTTTTCAGATTAGCTAAAACTAATCTTGTAAACCTAGTAATAGTAATCGAATCGTGTATAGTATTGAAAAGTTCATCATCGATTCCGCTGCTATTGCTAAAGTTTGGAGGCCCCATTGATCGCGGGGCCCTGGGCTCTAGGGAGCCCGTGCGTAAAGATGGGACAGTGTATAACCAAAGATTTGTAATGTCATGTTAAACGGCAATACAGTTTGCTGCTGGTGTTTCGATAGTTTAAGTGACAATATGGTCTTACTAACTGAAAAATCAATAGAAATTAAAAAAAAAACAGATTAAAAAAAATCAAAAGATTTGTTGATTTGTCATCCTTTTTATTTTCTAGTTTCTTTAGCATTAGTTTACACCGTGATACGCAATTCGAATTCTTGTACGTGGTTTAACTCAAAGGGCCGTTGCAGAAGCTCTTAACACGTCAAAAAGTGTCATCAATCGGTTGTGGTTGAGGTATCAGCTAATCAATGATGTGCGTGAACGTCATACAGGACGCACAAGAGCAACTCGACCAATTCATGACAGATACTTCCGACTCTATGCATTAAAAAACCGCAACATTACGGCGACAGTATTAGTAACTTGACTTCACTCATTATGTGTTAATAGGTAAGTGATCAAACAGTGAGGAATAGACTCCATGCAGTTGGAATGCCCTTCGTCCTCTGAGAGTTCCTGCTTTGTCGAAAGGAAATTGGAGAAGAAGAGTGGAATGGGTGCAGCAACATTTAAATTGAGATCAACAAAACTGGGCATCTGTTTGTTTTCTGACGAATCCCGGTTTGGTTTGCGGCCAGATACAAGAAGAACGAGAGATGTCCCGGGAATGCAGAACGATTAGCAATATCGCAAACTGTTCACAGCTTCCAAGGAGGTAGTGTAATGGTATGAGGTAAGAAGCTGACCTCGTTCTCTTGGATCGGTATTGAAACGCCATTGACTATCGGGATATTATCCTTAACGTTGTGCTACCATATGCTGCAAGAATTGGTGAAAATTTTCAACTCATGCACGACAATGCGCGTCCGCATACTGCAGGTACATTTCTTCAAAACCATGAAATTAATGTTTTGCCATGACCAGCGCAATCACCTGATTTAAATCCCATAGAACACGTATGGGATTTGTTTCAAAGAAGCATACTGCGTCAATCTCTAGTCTTTGAAACAAAACAACAGTTGTATCAGTGTATTGTGTGCCAAAGAGGCACGGAAAGGTAGCCAACACTCGTGGAAGTCCCACAGAGTACTCATTGTCACATGTTATTGATTGTTATTGTTCTTTTTACATAAATTTTGTAAAAAATTATTAATTTTGAAAATTATTTTTAACTGTTTCTAAAAGTAAACAAGCAGTAATGGTCGACTTATACCTTCACATACAACAACAATTATTCACCTATGTGGAGGAGAAATGCATTTCCTTGCTTGTCTCCAACGTTATTTTGATGTGTGAATGTACACAATATTTTTTGCATACGGCCCACCGAACAGCCCCAAGTTGTGTTTCCGTTTCTTGTGTCAATAGACAGTCCCGTAAATAGTAAAACAGACAATCGTTATATCTCTAAAATGACTATACCCTCATCTGCATTTTTAAAACTGATTCCTACGTTTTTGCATCAATGGCAAAAATTGTAACCTTGAAGTAATTTTTCAGATCACTCCATATGATTAGTATTTCAAAATTAGGTCCTTTCTAGCTTTATGGCGTCCATTATCAAAACAATTCTACACGAGTTTCGCAAACTTTATGCGGCATCCGAATTTTGGCTTGTTAGCGAAGTTGCATACCAAAAGATACCACATAAGCTTGCTTTACAAACCAAATTATTTCTTTTTGACGTTGGATACAATATTTCTCACAAATATAATGAAAAATATTAAGGCTATTAACCATTGCACTGACGAAGAACTCCATTATTTTCCATTTTATGATTTTTATAAAAATAAGTAATCGAATAAGGACTAATGATAAATGTTGGTATTAGAGGAATAACATCTACAGTAAAATAGTCATCGACATTGCTTTTTATTCCAAATTTGTTCTTTCGTCAACAAATTTCACGTAATAACCCTTACCAACAAAAACAAAATGGTTGCATGAAACCAACAGAAAAAAACGTAATGCAACCTTATGATATTAAAGTGTACCAAGCTCAATGAAGAATACCGTCAAGTGTAGCTTTTCGACAATTCGTAAACACCCTGTACAATGTCACCATGAATACATCGTAGTACACATTCCAAGAAAAACTACACAACAAAGCCCATTACGAATCTCACATACGTATACTTACGTATATTGTAACAAACTGAGGTAGGTAATTGCCCTACAGTGAAGTAAAATGGAACACATGATGTCGTGCATGTAAATACAATCCCACCTTAAGACATACAATTTCTACTGCATTTATAAAGCGATTGAGGAAAGAAAAGTACCGTAGGCCTCTACCGTTAGTAGGTAAGTATGCATAATTCGTTCGACTTTTGTTTACAATCATATATACAGTTATGTAAAAAAAAAAGAAATGATACCCATTAAGAAGATACGCTGTGTCAAATTTCGTATTCTTCTTAATTAAAGAAACATTACCCATTAAACATCTGGCCTAATCCCGGTAATAACTGCATTGTAATATGTAAAATTGATGACGCCATTACTTCGACAGTGATGAGAGAAGGAACTGACTTTTTTGCGAAAAAGGTATCAAATAATATATACAAATTGACCTGTCCGAGGATTTTTCGCAAATATTAATTTGTTAAGGAAATATGAATTCTATTTTGAAATTGAAATGTCTTGATTATCGAAATAGATATATATATATATATATATATATATATATATATTATCAGGGTTACAATTCATCTAGGTGCACAAAATCTGCCCGTTCTTTCTTCTCCTTCGCCATTCTTACAGCTTCCGTCCAGCCCCTGTCCCTACTCTTGAGAATTAGTCCTATCTGCGCGTTCCATGTTTTCTTTGGTCTTCCCTTGTCTCTGTGATTATCGAAATAAATATATAAATTGTAGGTTACGTTCAGGATAATTCGGAATTCATTCCCAAATTAATATACCTATCTACATATTTATTTTGACAAACGCATTTGTTTAAAAAAAAACATTCAATCAACTATTACACTGGTTAACAATATTTTTGTCTCAAGCACAAAAATGCCTGATTCCCATATACTTTTGCACGCTGAAAGCAATTACGTTTTCAGAATTTCTCCATCACCCTTAATTTTTTATGTTCCAGGATATTCGCTTATCCACCTAGAATATGCATGCATATAGATATGTAGTATAAGAGAACATGTCTTGACTTATTTCAGTTGTCGGCTAGAGCTCGGAACTGATCAAGCAGCATGCAATGGTTAATGTTTAAACATGTCTTGGCGTGTTAAGACCTGCATTTCCCATTTCTAGATAGCATCTCTTGTTATTTCAGTTGACGGCTAGAGCTCGGTGAATGAAACGCTGACGTTGTTACCGTTTTAAAAAGTGTTGCGTTGTGGTGCGTTGAAGCTATTGTAGTAAAACCGCATATATTTGATCATCTGTAAAAATGCCAGGGAAATGTGTAAACCATCCGAACTCTTTTTGCTGCATTTGCGGCGAATTGACATTTAGATATCAAAAACGGTCTTTCGCACCTCTCCTTACAAAATGTTATGAGCAGTATTTCAATTGTAAAGCAGATGATGAAGGCATAACATGAGTTCCCCATATTTGCTGTGTTACGTGTGTCAGACTTCTTACAGCGCGGGCAAAAGGTAAACGACATATGCCTCTTGCTGTTTCTATGATTTGGAGGGAACCATCAGATCATTTTAGCTATTGCTATTTTTGACTAACAAATATAAGTGGTATGACTTCTAAATACAAACATACTGTAAAATATCCTAATATTCCATCTGCACGGAGACTGGTACCTCACAGTCCGGAATTACATGTGGCGAAACCTCCACAAAACATCACACTAAGCGACGATAAAAGTGCTGATGATACCAAGGCAAATGGAGCCCTGCTATGTTGGCAGACTATTGCTGGACGCTGAAGAGAGATGCTTCTGATGCAAACTACAGCCGAAAGTCATATATTAGCACATTTTCCAAGTAAATATATCACTTTGTACGTCATTTTCTCATGATTTACACACATATTATAATATATACATTCACAAAATTTCATTGCATTGTCACTCTGAAACCCTGCCTGATAGAAAAATTCTGAAAACAGATATGAAATAAGTGTAAAAAGTACCACCAAGTTCACCCATTTTACCTCGTGGGACAAAATAAATCTGAAATTTTGTTGACCAGTGTTATTAAGCAAAGCACAGGAACATGGATCTATCATCACCTACTTCAAAATATCGTTTCTGTTACACGTTTTCTTTTCTGGATGCCGTATTGAGCTATTCCCTCATCCTATTTTATTGGGGGACATGAATTTTGTATTTAACTGTAGGTACACTACATTCTGAATTACTACTATCTGCATTCTGAAATACAGAATGGATTCTGGATGGTCACTAGGCGGGATTGAATTGATTTGATTTGTTGCTTACTTTACAAATTTGAGCTCTTAGCTTTGATCACCGTTGTCATAAAGACAGACTTCCTAGTTAGCACGTATTTGTAATTATCTGGATCAATATAGTGGTCTAAAATCAGCATCAAGAAACATGTTTGGGGAACAAGGGATAATCACCTTGGGTGATTGGAAAAGGCATGTTTATGAGGAAGAGAGGTAAAATGACTCCAATAGAAAAATTTTTACTTTTATTAATATTTACTTTTCTTTAAGGTTCTTTCCGCATTATCATTGTTTGCATCAGGAAGCTATCAACGAGTTGAATACAACTTGTTACATGCAGTAAGTTAATCAACAGTTACTAAAAACTGTATCGAACATAAATGCTTGGCATTTTATGCAAAATTGGATTAGATTTCCACAAGCAAATGAGGACTAAAGATAATCCAAAGAAAGGTATTGTGTGAATAAGATTAAGCGAGAATGCACTTCAATCAGTTATATTAGGTTTTTAAATGCAACGAGAATGCCACAGGAACTGGGAGTAATAGATGTGATAGGGTTGAATTAAGCGGAAATATGTTGTAATATTGGCTGGAAGTGTATTTACTTTTGACAGTTATTAAAAAGATTAAAGTAAGGAAATGTATCTGTTTGTGATACCCCTAATAAACATTCCATTTCCAATTGCCCGAATTCTAATTTTGGAAATAGCAGTCATAATAATTAAAAGGTTGGAGGAATATACCTTAGTGACTAATGCATAGATATGCTAACGTACGAAAATTACTGAAGATAAAAAATACATGATTAAATTAATTTAACATATGTTTTAATTCTGGGTTGCCGGAAAACAATACGAGCCAAAATGTAAAAAAATATGTAAAATTGTTACAAAGCCCACGAATTTCCTATTGAAATGTTTTGTCGTGAGATGGCGCTTGCTACTTATTCGATAGCCGTATTTTGTTATAGCGATAACCAGTTTTGATGACGATACATTCTATTGCTATGGCATAGCCATATTGCTAATCGCTATAATTGCAGAATAGGGCTCCAGGTGCATTTTGTCATAAAAAAATTGAAAAATAAAAATATATATTCATGGGTGTTTATCTACTTGTTTTTGTGGTTCACCATGCTCTAGCTTTTGGACTTGGATTTCTTTAAATATGTGATATTATTTATTTATCAAATGTAAGCTATTGATAATGAAAAAAATCGCATACCATTAATAAATTTTGCACTAGTCAAATTATTTTGCGGATTCACCTTTTAAAAACCACTAAAGTATGTAGGTTATGTATGTACTTACTTGTGTATATACATAGCTATTACAAACCGCCTACAGATGCAGCAAGAACGGACGTGTAGAGTGAAGAGATATCATGAAACACGTGTCTGTGTTTACCGTGACCATAACGGGGCATTCTCGCTTAAAGTTAATGGAAGCAACTTCAAACATCTGTTGCGAGGAAAGCCGTACTGCGACCCCAAAAGTTTGCAGAAAAGTATGTACCATGTAATTTCTCTGTTATAAAATTTATGGGTACATTTTTTTTCGTAAATCATTCGTGCTGTTTACGCCGCCCTATGATTGTTTATCCCAACAAATTACAATTTTGTTATTTAATCGATATTTAATATCCTAGATATAATTTACTATTCCTTAGGTTTCAATATCCGGTTTTATCAGTGCAAAGTAGGGAACTAAGGATTATTGTTCATTCATTAAGTGTCATTTGTTTTTAAGTTTACGTAGTTCATACTTTTTTTCCATTAGTAAGTTCCAAAGAAAGTAATAATAATTATTAAACTATAATTGGACTACTTCCCATTAGAGAAAATTTAGTTTAATGAATCTACATATAGGCCCGTAGTGTTCAATAGCAAGTATTAGCTTAATTTCGGTTAGGTGGAAAAGGTATAAATTGTATCATCGACAAAATATTATCATTTCCTCAGAGCGAATCTCACAAAGTTCCACAACTCACAGTTCAACATTCGTAAATGTGTGAAGTAATACATCGCCAGAAATTATTATCCGTTCAACCTAGAACGATATTATTACAATAGAGTCAACTATACACAAAAGAAGTGGAAAACTTCAGCCACAAAATCGTAGACCTATATATACATAAAAATCGGTAATAACAAACGTTGAGATTTTTAGTATACCTATCAAGATGCATTTTGTGAAGGATATGAAGAGTACGATACAATACGGATCATATCTACATTAAGGTGTTGTTAGACCTCACCCCTTAAAGTGTTTATAATCGACATATAGAACATACACGCAACAACGTAAGTCTTTCCTGAGCTCACACAACTGGAACTTTCAGGGATGTGCTTCCGAAGCACAAATCGTAAAATTACAAATAATATATTTATATTATGTCTATTATTGTTTTCAAAACGTCAATCGGAGATTAATGTTACTTAAGCGACAGAACAAGGCTGGCTATTACGTGCGTGAAGCTTGGTAAAATTGACATAACGAAGACGTAATGTTGTTGTTGTGCATTGGGTTGGAAGCCTGCTGCCATCATTAAGTGCCACAGGCTCCAACTACTGATTGTCGGTTAGTTTCCAACAAGAATGTCGAACCTTGAAGGACCAAAAATTAAACATTCACCTGGAGTGACTAAGTTGTATAATGGGAATTGTCAGAAATTCTCCAAGCATTTCGATACAATTTCCCCAAAGATCTTCTGGGAAAAGCTTGTGGAGTAAAACAAGCTTCCTTTAAAAGATGAAATATCACTTGCAGGTACTTGCAGTTGTTACATTTTTAGACAACCAAAGGATGTAAATAATTTGTTTGGTATCTGCTTTTACTTATTGCTTTCTATTAATCCCAACAATTCATTTTACTTGATTGTTAGTTGAATATGGTTAAATTACTTACTTAAAGGTTCAAGTAAGATAAATACAGTAAGGATTAAGGATGACTTTCAGTTTTCAAAAATTATTATTTTGTTCAACTCTGTTTCTATGTCGGCACCAGAAAGAAAGCTATAGTATCGTTCTTTTTTGTGGTAGGTTGTTCTTATGCTAAATGTAAACTTTTGCGGGGATGAGACCAACAGAATTCGAATGTTAGAAAATAAGGTGCACCGTAGTTTATGCATTTTAACATTGTTTGAACGATTTGTGTCGTTCAGTCCCCCTTAAAATGGAATTTGGTCAACTTAATCATCCTGTCGGCATGTGTATCTTTATTATTCTTCAAATGAGACACCAGGAAACTTAAACTTTAATTTAATTATTATGAGAAAAAGTTTATTTTTAACGCAACTGAAAACTTTTATATAATGAGAGCGAAAAGCATCGCTAGTTTATAAATAAGTGACACCCTAATCGACAAACGTTTAATAATTAGCTGTACGTGGTATAAACGGTTTTTTGGTTTTCAACATGTCTATGACAACTACTATCATAACAATAAATAGTGTAAACATACTACAGCCTTAACTTTATGTAATATGTACTATTATGGTCATGTTTTATTCATTCTTTGTAATAGAGTGCCGCACATTAAACTCTTGTTTTATGAATGAAATTATACTGGGAACATGTTTTTTTTTAATTATGAATTTCGGTATAACTACCATATTTTCTTTTCCACTGAGCTACATAAGTATGTATTTCATAATACGTAAGTACACATTTAATTCATATATCGTGTGCGAGAAACGTGTATCGACATTTGTGATCCGTAGTGTTGGTGAGTAGAAGGGAAGGGGGTTTTCTCTATGCATTAGCTAATGTATTTCCATAGTTACGAACTACATCAATTAGGGCAGCGGTTCTTAACCTTTTTTTCCTCTGAGGCACACCAACCTAGCTTTCAAACTTTCGTGACACCCCCGCATGAAATTTTTTTACCTAGATGCAAAAGCAAACACATAAAGTACATACAATACTTTTTTTTATTATGGAACGACTATGAGTTACAAATTTTAAAATTTATTACGTAGGACTCTTAAATAGAAAAGTATAAACATAACAGAAACTTATGGCTCTTAAGCAAGAGCATAAAAAATAACCATTATCATCACAAATATAAGAAGATATAAAACTTAAAACTAGTGAGATATACTTGTCTCTGGTGATGTTTCTTGATAGACACACTCTCATCTGGCCGTCCACATCAAGAGAGCGAGACCTATTGTTACATTTTGTATTCTTTAATATAGACAATCCAGATTCGCACAAGTAGCAAGTAGGTCGTTGAGAAGGGCAGTAAAAGAGATATTGCTTTATTCACGATATCCGGATATTCTCTTCTAATTGAAATCTAAAAAACATCGGGAGCATTTTCTTTAAATTTCGATGTCAGGACTGCTTCCGATGATATTTCGAAAAGTTGCTCTTTTTCGGAGCTTTGCTTTGGATACGCTTTCCGCGCCAGGTGCAGCCAGTAGTCGAATTCGAGGGAAAGTATTTGGATATGCATACTTGCAAGTCAGGTAAGTGTGTTCCTTTATCTATCTCATTCTTTTGCTCTGTATTCAACTCACTTAATGCGGTAGCCGTAAATGGAAAAGCGGTTAGATCGTATCGTATGGGCGAGATCCAAAGCGCGCGTCTTTTTCGAAAGTGCGCTGATTTTATCACTTGATGATATGATCGTTTCATGCCGTTTCTTCATACTTGAATTCAAAAGCATTAAGTTAAGTGAAAATATCGGAAAGGTACCCCAGTTCAGCGCGCAAAACGGGGGTTTTAAGACATTTACAATAATCAAACTTATTATTATCATTAGTTTCAAAATATGCATGTGGTTCGTCTTTAACTTAAGAACTCTGTAGCCTCTCCATGAAAAAACAATGAGTAGTTATTACTGATGGGCATCATTCCGCATAAAAGTTAGAAATCCCTTTATATTTCCTGTCATCACAGCAGCGTCATCAGTACATACACCAATGCCACAGTATATACCTTACCAGTAGTTTCACTTCGTGTCGGCCTTTGACACCTTTGACAACTCGCGCATCGAACTGCGCACGAGGGACTCATGGGTTATATGCAGGATCGGATTGACACAGTATTGGAAAAAATAAAAAGGAACAGCTCAAATTGAATTTAAATGCCCAAACATTGGTATATAATAGTTTATAAGTGTAATATTAGTAAAATTTACTGAGAAAAATACAAGATTATTATTGTTTTGATAAATTAATGCATATTATATGCGACTTGTGAATGTGATTATAAGTATTTACCTAGATAATGCTGGGAATCCTTTAATTTTCCTAGAGATTAATAAACAATAAAGTGAACAACTGGTGCTTTTAAATAAAACTCAAATTTCTGTGTAAACATGTAATATTCGTAATTATCGGTTTTATTTCATATTTTATTCAATATTTGCTTTCAATTTTAAAATAAAATTACCTACCTAATGATGCCCTTAAATAATTAACAAGTGTTATTGTAAGGAACAAGAAATAGTTATAGTGCTTAACGCATACTATGTGTCTAGTAAATGTATTTGAAAAAGCCCTTATTATAAGGGATTTATCTGCAATAGGGATAATCCTTTTATTTGCCCAAAAATTCATAAACAATTAGGTGAACCACAATATAAGCCGTTTTCAAATAATACCCAATTGGCTTTGTAAACATTAAAAAAAATTAAACCTATTCTTATTAAATTAAGATTAAAGATACTATCTATATATTGAAGTTAAATTTGATTGTGGAACACTTGTAAATACTCTGCTAGAGACGCTGAGACACAAAGCCACGCTAACGACACAATACAAAATGTTGCGCACGTGTCCCACCGAGGTGGTTTTATAGGTTGTGTCATTGCTTGTAAACAAGCCGTAGCGCTGGTAGCGCCGTTACTCGCTTTTCCAATATTGTGTCAATCCGGTCCTGCTCAATCACCTCCTGAGTCCCTCATGCGCAGCTCGATGCGCGAGTTGCAGTTTTATTTCAATATTTTCAGGGAGTGAATTTACTGTATAAGGTATATACTGTGGTTAAACTTTGTTTATTTTTCTTTCAGGCTTATACCTGACTGATTTAGTGTATATAGATATGGCGCATCCGCATTCTGGTGGTTTAGAATCTCAACAGCGTTGCTTGAAGATGAATAACATCTTGAGAATCATCTCCAATTATCAAATGTCAGATTATTCGCACCTGACACTGGTGCCGCATGTACAGGACTATTTAAACTCGATAAGATACATTGAGGAGTTGCAGAAATTTGTCGAGGATGACCAGTACAAGTTAGTAATCATTTTGATACCTAATAATAATAATATTCTTTATTTCACCTATGCTATACAAATATAAAAATAATACATATTTCTATAATATTAATAATTGACAATTTAGATACATCATCTCTGTGCTTTGTTTTCATACGAGTATGGGCAAATATGGCAACCCCGCCATGCCGATTTAAAGGTCGACAATAATGAGAGATTAACGTATATTTACTTATAAAAATATGTTGTAACTGTTAAAAACTCTAGAAAGTGGTAAAATTCGACCAAAAAAGAATCTACAAATTTTAGATTATCACTGAAGTTGGAACCGCCATCCCCAGTAGCGAGTTCCTCTAGTTGCAGTTCGAAGGAATCGGTCATAGTCGACGCCGCAGCCATCGCTTCACTCAATCTATCGCCGGCCAAAGCTTCTAGCGGTTCATTGAGACTGCACGCAGTCACCTCGGGGACCAAATTTATACCGGGACATCGAAAATGTCGTAGTCTAGGCACGAAGTAAGTTAGACCTCGAAACAAGAGCTTTGGTTTTTTTGTTTTCGTTTTTCTCTTTTCTTTGTGTATCATACTAACGTTTCTGTTTTTCATAACGCCATCTTAACATCTACTGCTACCTCAGGTTTGAATATTTACATTAACATTATTCCATAGATTTCGTAGCGCAAGTCTTCCACGCAATTTTCACAAACAAGGTTATCCCATACTGGGGTACACCCCTGTAATCGCACCTTGGGGGTAAGTGCTTGCGATGTAGCCGGCGGCTTTGCTTTAGGTAGCTGTTTATCACCTGTACATACAGTTCTCGCAACGAAACAACGTACTTTTGACAGCGATAATGTTAAAATCGTACCAACACAACTTCACATTTAGCAAATGCATAGTAATGTGAAATCTAGTGATATTTCGTCCTCGTATGATTTCTTCAATTAGAGCGTTGCCAGTTCCATAGATAAGGTCAGTTGTCAACGCACTTACTTGACGTTTGTCATTTTGATGTTCTATTTAATATTGATAATTTTCGTATTTTTTTAACCATAACCTATCTACATATCTGTCAAACCATATGCGGCAAGCGTGGCAACCATGTCATGCTTTTCATGACATGGTCGAAATGTCGAAAGTCGGTTGTTTAATTGCAAGAACTATATGTGGCCTGCTGTGTGCTGTGTAAACGAAATACACAAATTGAAAAATCTAGAAATTTACATGTAATCTTATAATCTCAAATGAATAAAAAGCTTGGTTTTGTAGCGAAACTAGTATTATTTTTTCAGAATAAATATAGATAGCATTAATTTGACATGGAGTACATAGCTCGGTTTTTGTTTAGTAGGGATTTTGTCATTTACTATCAAAATTTGTGAGTATTTCAGCACTTAGAATTGCTTTTATTGGTGTAGCTTTATTACATGTGACCACTGGAGTAGGGTTGAGAATAATCGTGATTTTTTGATTTATATTCAACATTGATACTTTATATAAGAGTCGTATATTACTTATCATGAAAAAATACTGATTGTATTGCCCAAAAATCTGAAATAGTAAGAAATTGACAAGATATTTGTTTCTAGTGCCGCCTCGTACTGTTACTCCTCAAAAAACATGTATTTCTAGACTTTTGTGCAAATTTCTAACTAACTTACAAAAAATATGCGCATCGTGATAATCAAAATTGTTAGTCAATTATTAGATGACGATCACACATACCTTCTTAAACTGTCACTAATATCTAAGTTAGGTAATACGCTGTAATATTTACCATCATCGTCCCTTAAATTTTACGTAAGCAATACAAAACCCTTGGATAAACATCCATAGTTAGTCTAAGAAATGTACCACAATAAGTGTTTAAGCAAGCATTAACATTGGCTTTTTCATTCATCTTTTCACCCTAGCTTCATTCCCCATAAATCATGACACATATCTTGATCATTAAAAGCACTTAAAACCCCGTGCAATTAATACCTAATCAATATTCATTGATTTTAGTATTTTCAGCAAAACCCACCACATCACCTTCGACCCAAAAGATCTACCGAAAAGCATTCACCTCCTAGACGACTCAGAATTGGAGGAATCAAGTTGCGGGCACAACGAACTCCAATCACCTACAACCGACTTACCATTACAAGCTTCGAAAAGTACATCGGACGAAACCTCCCTGTTAAGTAGGTGGGTGGCTTTGATCATTAATCGATAACGTAATCCATCTTACATATAAAATGTGTTACGTGTAGGTTAGTTGATGACACTGTTAATGCACAGGATCCCTTTTGTCCGATGCAAGGTTGTGTTCGTAGAAAGACGGTACTAAAACACGGGAGGAAGCTGACAGTTACCTCTTGGCAGAGGTACTGGATTCAAATATGGGCGTCTTCGCTTGCTTATTTCGCACCTAAGTCATTTAAAGGGTAATTCGTCTCTTAACATATCGATTATATACGATTGTAGGAATTGTATCGTAATTTTAGGAACCAAAGGAGTGATTTTAAAAGCGAACCTTGCAAAATGGTGTCGCTGATTGGTTGTCAGGTCTTATTAGGTGATAATACTTTACACCCGGATTTGTTTCAAATCATCGATCCAGCAAGAGGTGAAGATCGTTGAACTCAAATTACTTTTATAGTTGTTACAACTAAACAGTCGACTTTTGACATCTATGAAACAAAAAATAATGCCTTGAATTAAAGATACGTAAGGCCGGTTAGATTGAAAGTCTATATTATATTTGCGGAATGTGAAGTTGAAATTCGGCTGTTTGGGTGCGAGAACTATATATATTTTAAGTAAAACTAGATAAATCTAATCCCACAATTTTACCTTACCTACATTAGGTAACGTATACAAATACCGTGCTGGAAGTCAGAGTGCTGCTGAGAAATGGTGCCAGTATCTGCAGAAAGCTGCCTGTTTGGAACCAGCTCCTCTACCCACGAATCTCATGTCATTCGAATGACTGATACTTAGTTTTTTATATGTCTCTCTTTATAGGTTACACGTTTTTTCCTTTTCTTTTTGTATATCTGTGTATTATATCGAGCAAAATCTTTTTTCGTTTAATTGTATTTAATTAATAAATTATCTAAAGTGAAATCTGTATTTTTTTAAGAAGTGAGCGTTTGTTTCATACGGACTTGCGCATTAAATCAATATGTGTGGGGAACACTGTGTGCAACGAATGTGTGTGAAGTCTCTTTAAATCCAACTTCAAAATTACTCAAATAAATTGGCGATAGGAGGAGATAAACTGTTACCCATTGGCGTGCTATGCTGCTGTTCGTAGGACTTTATATCTGAAAGTATGGTTCTCGCAATGAAACAACCGAGTTTGACATTTCGTCGTTTCGTGACATGGTTGCCACGCATTGCAAAGCATAGCATATAGTATGACAGATATATAAATTGGTTATGGTTAAAAGAATACGAGAACGCAGCAGAATATCAAAATGACATGTCAAGTTACTGTGTTGACAACTTACCTTATCGATGCAACTGGCAATGTTTAAATCGAAGAAACCCTACGCGGACCAAATGTCACAAGAATTGACCTCACATTGCGTTTGCTGGATGTCAAGTTGTGTTGGTATGATTATCGCTGTCAAAAGTCTGCTATTTCGTTGCGAGTATAATTGTTTCCTAACAGTTCTTCCAAATACTTCAGGGTTTCTGGGATCTCCTCAAAAGGAAGTATTGAACTAACATCAAATGAAACTAAAATCTCGCCTTTTTTAATGCACGATTTTTGATTTTGTTTATAATATTGAATTTTCTACCCTCTTGCGGGGCAAGGATATCAGATTTCGTATACAATTCACTCTTAATATGTATAATCTGCAATTCCTAGCTAAACAGAATGAAATATTTATGTTGTAGTAACATCTAAAAGGTGGTGTTGGCACCACTGGGCAAAATTACGTCGGTTACTGTTTATTTTATTTGCGACAAACAATGTTGCCCTGAATGGCAGAATTCTAAGGAAAGACCCCACGCTGTCTCAAGGGGATGTTTTTAACCGCTCATAACAAATCAATTAGTGCTGAGAAAGATAACGGCGCTTCCAGGCCATTCAGGGCAAAGTGAGAAAAATGTTGCATGTGTTTTTTGCGGTAGGTGGTAGAGGGAGTGAAGGGAGAGGAGAAAGTGGTGCATGTTTCTAGTTTAAGCGATTTTCGAAAGCCATTCGGTATACGACTTGACAATGGGAATCTACGTATTCCCGAAACACGTGTCGTCCCGAATTAATTAATACTTTGTGCGGGAGGAGTAATCCGAACAGTGTGTTTATTGTGCTGCCCCCCACTCCTTGCTATCTTTACCCAAAAATAGAAAGACTTATCGATAAGATAAAGCATTAGGCTTCATATAGACGCAAAAAAATTCTTGGACGCATGTCATTTTTCATGGTTTCGACTGTATGTATTTTATTTTTTTCTTGTTTGTAGGTTGTCATTGGTTGATATGTTTTCGTGTTCATAAGCGATTATTATTATAAGAATAATTTCGTGTTGTTGCTGTACAAAAGTATATAAATCATGGTAATCCTGCATTTTAGGGATCCGAGTCGTCAGGTATCATCGCGCACACAAACCACGCCTTTTTCTGCAGGGGCATATGAAAATGTAAACAGACCAAAACGCGCCATAGGTTTTATATAGATATACTCTGTTTGCAGTATCTGATACAAATATAGATAATAAAAGAATTTTCAACAATACAAAGAATAATATAACAGAATATATCGTGTTTAGATAGAGACGTTGTCCCGCAGACTCGCACTATACCACAACGTACATTACTGTGTAATGTGTTGCATAAACATGATGCGCTTGCGACAAACCGTTGCCTTCTAACACCTCATACGGTATGTATCGCAAGTTTAAATAACACATGATAGTTTCACATTATTATACTTTATTTATACATAAAATTTACAGGAAGTTTAAGATCTACATAATCGCACGAATCAATCGCAATAGAAGTAACACTACCAACTAATATTTGGATCACCGTAATGTTAACAAAAATAAATAAACTTTAAAATATTTCCGTGTATTTACAATTTAACTATACAAACAGATCGTGGTACGTTCATCACAAACTTATTACAGTTATTAAAGTTAGGAAAACTATAAATATAGAACTATCATATGCGACAGGGGGTGTATTTAGTAAAGTCAAAACTAGAATATTAAAATTAATTCATCCTTGCCCTATATATACAAAATAAATGCAGTAATGACCTGCATTCTTATTGTATGCATTTTATTATTATAAGGAGATAATAGTATGTTATTTTAATAGCTGGAATGCTTTTATTTAAATGTTTTTGGGGTCCATTCTTCCAACTAATTAATTTTATGAATTAGCGTCAAGATAGAAGATAAACTGTGTTATGCATTTTCCCTTCTCGCATGTGTAAATCAATAAAAAAATATTATTCCAGTCTTTCTTGTTCTAGATAAGTAATTATTAGGTAAGTAATTATAGTAGTATTAAAAATCGATAGATAAAAACCCGCTACCTGTGGTAATAATAAAATTAAATTAAACCCAGGCTCTTGTCATCACTATTATGAGGAATGAATGATACTATAATCTCTTTCGTTATAATATTATTGTGATAACGTAGCTATGATTTCCATAAATACATCTATTCTCTCTTTTTTTTATATAGAATATATGAAAAATGTAAACAAACAATCATTAAAATTGACTTAGGTACGGAACATGATATTTTGGTGTATAGTCATTGATATAGTATGTAATGTAATGTTTTTTTAATTATATTTTATGACATTGAAAATATACCACACTACTGGTAATTGATAATATGTATTTATATATTTTATATTATATGTACCCTTGTTCGTTTATGTATCTTCATAGATATATAATCCGTTTTAATACCAACATTCTTTGATTAACAATATTTCTGTTGTAATCAGAAACTCTTGCTGTTTTAGGAATGTGCCAAGATAAAGCTGAGTTATTGTAAACCCATTTTTTATTAATGTTTACATACATAGACAACCCTTGCTTATCTATGAAGATCTTTATGTGGTCGCAGTATTTTTTATTTATTTATTTCAAAACAAAAATCGCTAACTAACAATGCTTTTTATCCTATTAATTCACACCCATTTTCATTATACACCGACTAATTTTATATTTTATTTATTCTGGAATTATAACGGAAATGCGAACCGAAAAGGAGGATAGTTATTAGTAGTATATGAGTAGGCTCTGTCTACTACGTTTTGGAAAAGCTTTTTATTTATATAGCGTAGATGTAGCGTTGCTGTGTGTATCTCGGACAACTATACGATTCATAAAAGTTTCTTCACTTCTTCTGGACCTCTTCGCCGGACGATTTGACCGCTGGCGTCTGCGCCGGGGTCGGATCGTCTTGGAACAGAGGATTCTTCACTTCCATTTCTCCAATCTGTAAAGGAAATTTTCTGGTAGAACGGAAACGGATGCACTATTGGTTTCATGATTATTAAGACTATTGCAGCTACAGAAATGATTTTTTCCCCGTATATGAGTAACTTTCTTAATATTAAAGATACAAAATTGGTTAAATGGAATAAATTGCTCAGAAAATAGAGTAATAGTTGATGCTAGTGTCGCGTTTGTTATCCAGTGCAAGCTTTGTAAGATATTCAAGAAAAACACGCGAGATTTCAAGCGAATCCGCAGTTTCCACAGAAAAAGCTCGCCTAATTCTTAAGCAAAATAATTACAAGCCATTTAAATGCAGCTTTAGTCAGACGTTGTATGCTCAAGACCATGAATATTTGCTAGATGGTTCTTGAGAGAAACACATAATAATTCCGAGTTTTCTAGTACAATTTTATTTACGGGCGAAACGAAATTTACAAATTTAATTCAAACAATATTTATTGGTCTCAAAATAATCCTCACCGTACTATCGAAAGAGATCAACATGTGTTCTCCGTAAATGTGGTGCGGAATTTTTGGTATAAAAATATTGGGGCTATATTTTCATGAAAACTTAAATGGTGAACGATATTTACACTTTTTACGTAATGCATTGGAAGACATGTTAGATGAAATACCACGAAATTTGATGCAAAATTTAAAATACTTCCAGCACGATGGTGTACCTGCTCATAATTGCCGAGGTGTGTGTATTATCTTTAGGAGCGTTTTCCTAACTGGATTGGCAATGCAGGTACAATTCTCTAACCAGCAAGATCTCTAGACTTTTTCTTATGGGGTGCCGTGAAAAATAAAGTATACATGAAACCTAACAACGTCGAGGATTTAAAGATTAGTATTATGGCGGCAATAAGAAGTATCAGCCCTCATAGTTTACATAGGGTTCAAACTGAAATTGTGAAGAGGTGCGAAATGTATATTATTCTTTTCTTGGTAGCTATTTTCTGAATTTGTTAAATAAAACTACCAAAAGGACTTATTTGATACTCATCTAACTTACTCAGCCGTTAATTTTTGACAACTACATGCGTTTGTTTGCGGTGTTTATAAGTCAAAGCCTACTTATGAATTAATAGAAATAATAATTTTTTATTTCACCACAAATCAAAATCTAAAAGAGATAGCTATACCAAATGTTGTATTAATGAAATCAGCATTTAAAAAAATTAGCATTTTAATGACACCATGGCCAACTATGACTTCCATTTAAAAAGATACAAGTTTGTATTATATCTCCAAAATAAAGAGTGTCATGGATTTTTAAATGACATTATTCTACATAAAAAAAAAACTGTACTAGAAACAGTTTTCACCTTTATTTCATCTTAAGGGGTTGTGAACATATTTGACATTGAAGTTTTTGGAAGCTTTCAATTTTTCTTGAATATCTCACAAACCTTGTACTGGGTAATAAATGTGACACTAGCAATAACAATAACTTTATTTTCTGGCCAACTTTGTCCATTTAACCGATTTTGTATCCTTAATATAAAGAAAGTTACCCATATACGGAGATACAAAATTGGCATCCTGTATACATAAGGTGAGTTCGAGTATTTGTGACAGAGCGAGAGTGAATTTTCTTGGAGTAGGAGTGGCGTGAGATACGGAGCAGAAAGTTTTTGAAATAAACGAACGATATAGTGTTTTCTTTCAACCATCTTGGATTATCAGGGTATATATCTGAGTTTATCTAACCTCAAAAATATTGTGATACAGGGTAATACCGCCTGGTAACAATAAAAAGAGACTATTTCATTTATCTGTTACTTTGCAAGTTTTTTTTTTACGAAGAAAGTGAAGATGAATTGGAACGTACGGCACATGTACAGAGATACGAAACTAGTAGTACAGAATTTTATTCATCGACAGTTCCAACATTTTCGAATTTGAAGATACTGTTTACTTACACATGTTGCACAAATATTGTATAGAATGCCCCCTTTCAATTGCTAAATATTATGTATATACTTTACGTGAATTTTGATGACAACTATTAAAGGTTATGTGTTCAAAATTCATTTCAAATTTCAAAATTTCAAAAATTATCTCATATAAACGCTCCCTGGTGGTGTCTTTTCAACAAAAGTTTGACATTTATGCCTACACGCTCTACGTGCAGCATCTTCAGTCGCAGAGTGCGTAGAGCTTGCTAGGCTTACGCTACTCCATTATAAACGAACTCTCAAAAATGAACTCTATTCACACCAAATTCAATAAACGAACGCAATAAACACTAGAAAAGTATATCGAGTAAAAGGATTTGAATGAACGAACTCAGCTATAGTATCGTATATAGAATACTCATTCCTTACCAAATCTGTAGCCAACATCTAGAAGAGGAAAGGAAGAAGATAGAAATACAATGATACTCAGAAACACGCATGCCCGTAAGTTGTGTTGAATAAACCAGATTGGAAAAAAATACAATAATTTTCAACTTAATCACTAAATAATCAATTAAACAAACGTCTAGTCCAATAATAATAGATATTTAACTGGGTTATCTGAAATATTTAATTCGTAAGGAACACACTACAATCAACAATCCACCTAATCGCTACTTCTTATGTTCTCTGTGATACGATATACGAAAAATTTGCGTCTGCGCAGTTCTGAGTGACTTTTGAGGAAAAATCTCCTTGGGCTGTCGGGCTGCTAAATTTTGCAAAAGCAGTAATCAAAAATAAAAAGTAATTTCCGATATTACATTTTATGTAAACGAACAAAAGCACGTGGCCACATGCAATTGCAGGGAAAATTGAATGGGAACTCTCTCTACATTCTCGACTTAAAATTGCTGGATAATAATAATAATCTTTTTGCCTCGCCACACCACATATCTATTTTATTTTAAAAGCAAATATTGACTATATATATACTCTTCAGTGTTTGAAAAAAAAAAAAAAAGAAATGTGAAAGGGTAAAATGGTAATGCGATAAATCGTGTTAAGGGAACTTGAATTCCATTTCTCTACGTTCAAAATAAAAACCCTGTTTTTTCATTCCCTCTACTTTTTGTATACCTGTTTGAATGAATTAACCTTCGACTTTCAGCTTTTATATTTCCGCCCACTTCGCTCATTGAGAGGGTTACAACAGTCAGTCACTCTCTACTTACATGTGGGGAGATAAGTGGAAAATTGGATTGGGGTAATTCCGTTTGAAGTCCATTAAAATTAGATTAGGTCTCGATTGGTACAAAGTATGACTTTTGATCATAAATATATGACAGCATGTTAGAGATACAAAACAAAGGGAAAGTTATTACCCGTATAAAAGTTCTCCGATCTTTACATATACACTGGAAATTAAATAACGCATAAATTCAGTAATTCTGTTGATATTAATTTCTTGGAAAAAATCGCGATTTTAACTTCAGCAAATATTTTCAGCCTATTTTCAGTTTCTTATGTTATTTGTTTTTCACACCATGTTACCATAACCAATTAACATTTCAATTCTCTGTTTTTCATAAGAAACATCAAAAATGCCAAAAACTGGCGCTATTGCATTTGTCTCGGTGACTTGTGTGTTTGACCGGTGTCCCCTAGATGGGGTATTTCGTGACGTAGGCAAGTGGCTAGGACATTTCGCAATAACTTCACGAGGCATTAGCGATGAAAGTGGGTTTAGCATTCGGAGAGACGCTGATGACGCCTGGTAGGCAGAAACTCGAGTCCGTCTTTAATGCTTGTACCCCTTTCACTGCTTTTGCTAGTATTTACGGTTCTCTGTTTTTCGTTCTTCTAGTTTTTCTAGTTTAGAAAACGCAAAGTAATAATAATACTTATTTTATTGACATATGCCGCAAGTAATGTTTTTTGTTTTATACACTGACAACTAGATAAGTTTTCCTAATTTAATGAATTTTTTATATTTGAACTTTAAGACTGCTTTTCTCGAATTTTTTTTCCAAATATAACATATTGAAAATTTTATACCGTTGAAGTCGAAATAAAAAGTACTACCAAAATTCAATAATAAAAAAGAAGTCGATGACGTCATGAAAAACAAATGACAAGAAACTGAAAATAGGCAAATATATTTGCTGAAGTTAAAATCGCTAGATCCTTTCCAGACTTTATGTACTGTATATTATGTAATTACAATGGTATGTAATATGAGATCCAGAAGTGATGATTGCTTATCTGACCAACGTTTTTTCTTCGCAATTTAGTGAATTTGATTTCCATAAGTTGCCAATTTGATTTTTACTGTCATATGCTATCAGTTATTAATATATTCTTTTATTTTAGTTTCTCTCGCGAAATAACAGTATTTTCTTTCCGTGCTCAGAACATCAGAACTGTTTATTAACAGTGCTTCTCATGAAATTTTAAACAACAATCAATTTAGCAAAAATAATAATAACAAAACTATATGGCTACCTAATCTAATTATGAATGTTACGCCTATGGTCATACCGCTTAATTCATAGTTGAGATTTTACCACACAGGCCTATCAATAGCTGTATATCCGGTTGCATACGTACGCGATTATGAGTCTAGGTCTCAAGATATGTACGTATTTGACAATTAATTTTATTTTAACATGTACTTACCGGTGCAAGTCCGGCATATTCGTATACTGTGTAATCACCTTCATTTTCTTCATCGCTGTCCGGTTCCGACACTGAACCGTGCCTTTCAGTATCAACTGCCCTATTAGTCATATGCAGAAGAATAAAAAGACATTAATGGAAATATAATTTAACTGAAATAGAAATTTTGTATTACCTGTCCATCGCTATTATTTGTTGCTTCTGATGTTGGTAGTGATACATTTGAGCGGATTGAGCCAGTCGCCTATCTCCGGACGGTGAAATCTCTTTGCTAGGTCCGGTAATTCCGTATGCTGGATAGTCAACGTCTGAAGCATTTTTTACGTGTTTCTGTAGGCTGAAAATGAATGTTGAGTTAAGATTTTTATGATATAGAAATTGAGTTCGTGAAGTATAAAAAACAATCAGAGGTACTGCACCACAAAAACACAAAAGGAAACTGGTTCAAACATTCTCTAAACTTATTTAACTACGCCTTCCATAAATACAGGGTATAGAGAGAAGTGCCGCTCCTTTCAGATGATGTTTTGAACTGTATCACTATCAGTAGCGGCACAAAATGGAATCAATGACACGAATCTCTTTAATTGTAAATGTCCTGATCTCTATTGTAACTAATGTTTACTTGTGAGGCTCCCAAAAAGACTTATCGTATGGGATTTTCATGCAAAATCAAATTAAATTAAAAAAAAAATAAAGCGTGCGCGACTGACTTAAATGGCAACACTGTGGAAAAGAGGGGTGTGTTATCAGAAGAAATATAATCTCAGAGATTGGTATATAAAAACGAAGGGACAAATTAGTTTCCGACGATAGGGTAGACGGTACCTGCTGCGAAACTTCTAGGAATTTTTGTTTTAGATAGTTGGCAAATTAACAAAACCATTTGACTTTTGTTCGTGGGCCTGATTGAAGCCGTTTCTGGTTTTTCCTGACAAGTTTATGATGTTGAGTGTGGCTCCACAGTAAATATTTCGGTGTGTTTGTATTTGTTGCATTTTTGATGTTCGTCATACATTCATAAATTTGATTTTTATGAAAAATTGTGTCATTTCCGCTTTTCGAGGTAGAGTCATATTCAATTAGAATTAAAGAGCCTAGGATCATGGAGTAGATAGAGTACTGTAGTTTATATGTAGATTATTTAGTTACAGAAGGACATCAAATGCTCTTATTGAGATTTCCTGGTTAGCTCATAGATATGTATTTATATATTTATGGTAAAAATTAATTTGAAGAAAAAAAATGTACATAATTGTTTTTTTATAAGACTGTGCGGAAATATTAAACGCATATTTTAGTTTGGAGTACTGTACTGTTTAGTGTTGTGTAGTTCTGGTTTCTGCGCATGCGAAATATAGACAAAATCTAATGATGGTAGAAATACGTACAGTGCACAGCAAAAGTGCATAAGAACCAGTTCACAGGAACAGGCACAAATCAAGATTATAACGAATTTAGAGAATATTTGATTACAATTTCTAGATCTAAGGGTATATTATATGAAAAATTGAAACAAAGTGGTTGCTTATACTAGCAATGTATGTACTTTATGCGGATTAGGGCAACATAAACTAAACTGACGGATCACGTGGTTCTAGCGAATGGTTAATGTCTCCGTACATACAAATTTTCCGATAGGTCTGGTACATGGTCACAAATTTCAATCATATAAATGCGTAAACACAAACAAATAATAAATAAATAAAAATCAGCACGTAGCGCCATAAAAAATTTGCCAGCATACCAACTGATGATTCTATCCTTGGATTTTATTGCAATAGCGACCTCTACGGTCTAGTACCAAACCATCAACAAGTTTTATAATTGAGTTACGAGTTTGGCAACGTTGTTTGAATTTTTCTGCCGAGTCGCCAACAACTTAACTACACAACGAAGAGGCTACCGAACGTTTGTCTGTCTCTCTTCCTTTGTACATTATACCTTTTATTCCCTAATCCCTTAAGTTGTGCCTCCTCTGTAAGCGTCGCGTCGTTTATCTTGGCCCGTAATTTCTAAAATCTCGAAGGGAAGGTTGACGTCTGAGCGTTATCATCTTAATGTTGGGTTATAAATTTCGCCGACGCAAAGCATTTTTCTTTCTAATTCGACATCCTTTATGAATTTTCCCTGCCTTTGTAAATATATCTAACAATCTTTTATTTGTAAATTGGAAGACATGCAAGGATTTTGTCTACCATCTCAATTTGGTTTAAATAATAACTAATAAAACTTATTGTAACTAAACAATAATTATGGAACCAACTATTTCTAATGTGATTATCTAAATAATCTAAATAATTCCCAAAGTTCAAATTTATTAAAGAAACGTCCAAATAGGTGCAATATGATTATAACATCCGCTGTGGGTGTTAGATAAAATATCATTGTATATTGGCCGGTATGACAGAAACCTGTAATTATCAAAAAAAAGCGGCAAAAAAAAAATTTCTGAAAATATTAAATATTTACTAATGATAATTATAATCGTAACCAGAACTTTCTGGTTACATTGTATATATGAATGAAAAATGTACATGGTTACATTGTATGTACAATGTAGGTAAAAATGATTGATATCCCCGAAGTTGCAATTTTGTTAAAAGTGTAACAAAAATACACGGTTCAAGAATGTCCCTAGATCGGTTATAAACTCTTTCATATTTATTTTCGTGGATTGGCTACACTCTGTTTGTCGATTGCCATCGCCCCATTTGTCATTCATGTTTACAGCAGTTATTATTATTCGTTCTTGTATTTAAGTAAATATGAACTAGTTTATACCTAATCTAGGGATCTTCTAGATACCAACCTCGGGCAATTGAGATTGATCACTGTGTATATTCCACATACCAAGACTTAATTCGTTTCTCTGTCAAAAAAGGGTTTAAGTTAAAAAATACCCCTTACCACCTTGTTGAGTAAAGAACTCTGAATACGCATTTCGGCAACTAAGTTGCC
>JARFOC010030113.1:0-30760 GCA_031763485.1 Osmoderma eremita
CATATCTAACTTTTAAATGTGGCGCCATATTTCATAAGCACGATTCCCTCGTATTTTCGTATTTGGCCGTGTACCAAACCGGGGGGCGCTGTACTGCAATAACGTGAAGTTGCGAAGTTTCCAGCGAAATGTACAGAGCTCCCGTTTTTCTTTAATTGCTGTTCTGTGGTGTATAACCAGTAGCAGGTTAAGTTGTATTATGTAATTTAGCATATTGTTTATGTTTTATTTTATCAGTACGTATTATGTTTTATTTTCATTGTAAAATTTAAAATTATCTTGTAATTAGCAGAATCTGCTGTTGGCTAATAAATAAATAAATGCTTTATATTAGTTTGACTTGTAATGTAAACCAATCTTCTAGTGCAATTTTAATACACTTCTTAACTCTCTTAATTCACCCCACACTAAGAAGAAAACTTAAGGTTTATAAAAAGTAAAGACAAAGTTGTTTTATCTATTTTAGTGCGTTTTATATGGACCTTTTTATAAAATACACATTTTTACATATAACTGACTAAAATGTCTGCTGTTCTGTGTTTACATTTCTTGTGCGAAAGGCTTATTGTAACGTACTAAAAACTAAATTTCCCATCTATCGAACAATAAGATCACAATATATGTTTTGTATCCCTCTCCTTCACCTACGTGAAATAGCAGCCTTAAATTTCAAATTTATCTATGCATTTGGATCCTACAACGACACTTTTCATCGCTATAGCCCTCACGTGAATAGATGCGTACTTTAGATCCCATAAGAGAGGAAAGAGAAACAAAGAAATAAGTTTAAGATACTCACCACCACGTTATTGAGTATAAAACTTATCGTTGCAGCGGGCCTCGAAGGTGCAGTGGAACAGTTCGCCTTCAGTATGTCGCCGGGATCGTAAAAGCTTTGGTCAGTCCACAACACCGGAGAACTTTCCGGTTTAACTGGTTAACAGAACGAAAGACCGCGCAGTCAAACCAACAATTTCAAATATGCCTCGGTACTTATATATCTGCAACTTACCGACGACTATCATGTGATTATTGGCCGCTATGGTCAAGAAGGGGCCCTCAGTGGTCACTTCGCAACTGAAATTACCGGAAAGGTGAAACTCCACGTTCCTCAAGACTACTCTGTGTTCGTTCGATTCGTGTAACTGCAAATACGGTAAGAATCGATACAGAATGGCATTATTAAGTGGAATTGGGGCAAGTTCTCACGTCTACGGAGATGGGGATGTTGCCCTTGAAGGGGAGAATCTTCGTACTAGGATGCTCGCTGGGTGTATACCTGTAGAATTCCCTGTTACCTCTGTACCACTTGACTGTGTATAGTTGGGCATCTTCTAAGTCGTATGAGCAGCTCAAAGTCGAGTTGCCACCTCGTTGTACCACTTGGGGATCTATGTTGAGGACTACATCTTTCAAAGAGGCTGATTCTGTAAAAAAAAAAATGGGACACATGTAAAATCAGTCTTTAACTATTTTGAACTATAGAAATATAAACATATAAATCCAAACACACATACAAAGATTACAAGGGTAAATAGAGATGACAAAATAAACTTAATTATTTAGTTATTAGATAGAGTATTATTTGATGTACTATTAAATGCCTTAACTCCACAAACGCATGTGTATCAAAGAAGTTATTAAACATAAAATTTCACCTTGTGCAAGTTTGGAAGGCAGAAAAAATAACGCTTATAGTGAGAGACGTTAGTAAACACACTGGTATTGCGCAAGATAAAACCATTTTTGTAATATGTTCAACATTAGTGAGTCGGGCATCCAACATTATCCTGAAGTCAACCTTAGTGCAATGAATTACCAATTCATTGTCAGCAGGATAGTTAAGAAGAAACGCTGACTTTCTCCTTGTACTTGAACAAGGTAAGTAATTTGGAACGTGCCGATTTCATTCGACGTATTTTGTAAATAAAAAATTATCCGTGCGGATTAGGGGTAGCAAGGCCATCTAGCGGTGGATAGATTAGACGCGACGGTCGATAGCGATCGGTTATCCGATATCGCCCCAGAAATCGACACAATCAAGAAAATCTGGAGTTGGGCGTAGTAAGCGATGTAGTGGTTAAATTCGTTCTTTTTAAGTCTCGCAGTGTTTGAAGTCACACCTGTTATTGGATTCTGCGGAGCATTTGGTATTGGAAAGTAATTTTGCGGAAATATTTATGGGAAATCCGCCCTGAAATACAGGGATTATATCCAATAATAATATTACGGTTGATTGGGGAACGTTCACAAGATTTTTGTGGATTAATAGACTCACACGTGGAGCACATAAACGAAGCCCTCGCCACCCAGAGCTTCTTTTCTTACCTTTGTTATTTGTACCCCTTAATCTTGGGGATTACCATAATTGTGGTACGTGCCTATCACAATCGGAAGTTTTGGGAATAAATCCACACCAACCAGCTAGTAGGACGCGGTCTGCTGAGCCGAATAGTGGCCGATTCCTTCCACCAGAAACCGGTTCACCTGGATTGAGGAACGAAATACATTTTGTTCTTTTCTGGTAACCCACTTAATTTGAAATTTGCTTGTTGTATGTTGCTGTAAAGTTTAGTGATCATCAATCTATTTGTTTTACGGTTTCAAGGGCTTCACCCGGACAAACCGGTCATTGCTAACTTCAACCTGAATAACCTCGTAACTTTTTACTTGCTTTTCTCCACTTATTAATTATAGCAATACATATCAGTTATACACCAAAGTTTGTCTTACTTAACGAATTTTGTAAGAATATCTAACCCGGACAATTTATCTCCGTTCTTCCGTACGTGGAATCTCGGGGTAAGAACATTTTTTTAAGTTTTTAACCCAGCCGTCTCCACTAAGCTGGCAGGAGCAACCCCGAGTAGGGTAGGTATCAAATAAGAGTTGTAAGTTTGTACCTTTTGCATTTGTGGCGTCATTGGATCTGGCAGCCGCTTGTGGCACGTCAGAACTTTATATTTTGTTATATTCAAATTTAATCCATTCGAAATACACCAATTAGATACCAACTCTAAGTTTTCCTACAGTTTTAGGCAAATATTGTTTGAAGTTATATAAAGGAAGATATTAATATCGTCAGTGAACATCAAAATCTTGCAATCTACAATATCCGAGATATTCTTGATAAACAATAGGAGGAGCACGTATCCCAGATTAAAACCCTGCGGCAGATCCGATCTACCCCGTCCACTGAACAAAAACCATAATAGGACCCAAAATTTTCGGTAAACTCATTAGTGCAACGAGAGGGTCATTAAAACCGAATCTGTATAATTTATGTATACTATTACGAAATCCACGGCGTCCAGCGTTTCTTCGAGAAAAAAACACCTAAATTTTCAAGGAGCTTATTCCAATCTTTACGCGCTCACTGTATATTACTGTGATACATGTGTGCTTAAGGTGTATGTATAACAAAATTCCTTTCACTAGGGAACATATGTACATAGATTAGTAAATAATTTTTAAAGATATCGGTTTCAGGAATGTATTCCTCATATCTCATAACTTCATTTTGACCTCGTCAGAAGATAATACATGGGTAAACCTATGAAATATCAAGATTGCATGTACTAAATTAAACTTGTTTCACTTCTCTGAAATACTTACATAGATGTAAAAATAAACTACAATATGTCAGAAATGTAAGAATTACTTATATTAATTATGTCTTTTTTTTTAATATTGATACGTTAAACGTACGTTGGTAATACTAATTAACTGTTTTAATTTTTAATTTAGTAATTACTTCCATTCTCCAAACCCTTAATGCTAGTAAAATCTAAATAATGCTTAACCTTTGTGGGTACTATAATAATACAGAATTATTTTTATGGCCTTTGCAATTCTTTATACATTTAAATAATCTATGGTTTAGATATTCCAAATATCCACCAGTAAGATAATAACAAGTATATTTTGTAAATATTCCAGTATAAGAGCAGGAATATGAACAGGATATCCGCCCTGCGGAAACCAAACGGTGGTTAATGTGATATTTTCCTTATCTTATCTTTATTTATGTATACCTAGAATTTTCTAGAAGAATGTTCATCAAAGAAACAAGTGACACAATAATGTTTTTGGCATATTGTGCATCTATACACAGACCGAAGTGTCTTATTACCAGCTCTCTTTCGGTCGGATTCCGCGGCTAATCTTCTGTAGCACACCACACACCTGTTCCGTTTCCAAGTATCTTCCAAGTTATGACTTTGGGAGGGAGAAGGAGGGTCTGTGACCGGTAACCTCGAAGCAGATGTCCTATCAAGAACGGCCCTGATATTTTTTTTCTTTAAATTCTATAATAGATATCTTAGCCTTTGTAACTAAAGATAAATGCTTTACAAGAGCTATAAAAATATCAATCACTATTGGAAAAACGAGAATTTGAATATCTGTTTCACACATTTTTATGACTCCGTTGTCTCCATCTAGATACGTCACATACCTATTTATTTTTGCAAAAAAAAAAGATATGAGGAACAATAATTTCCCCTACCTTTATTATATATAACCAAATACGTACCCTCATGTTCCTCATGATGACAAGTAAAGCGCTGTCTTTTATTATTTCGCTAGCTAACAGAAACGTGACAATTTCCATTCTCTCGCGCATTTTCCATTTTTCCCTCGCGATTTTGGGCATCGCCGGATCGATTCTATGCAAACCGTAATAACTGACAGTCTCGTCCACGTTAACTAGATGTTAGCCTTTTTTACTCGCCTGAAATCTCCCTCTTTGAGCCTTGGGTAATAACATTTTACGCTGGAGAGTGTCGGAAGAGGGGTTTGGGAAATCTGGAAAGCGACACACATTTTCCCAGACGAAAAAGAGAGATGGAAATACAGCGAAGCCAGCAATGGAAAAAAAGGGAAGTAACATTATTCTTTTTCCATGACTTATTTGTTTAGAACTGAACATTTGCGTCTGTGTCTTCTGCTTCATGTCTTCTCCTCTTCATGTCGGTCGTCCCTCTCATATCCGAAAAGCGCGTTTGTTCTGGGGGAAATGTAAGGAAAATACGTTTCATTCTGTCACCCGCGGGCGGTTACCCCACAACACACTTGATACAACTGCAAAGAGAAATTTCGAAGAGGAAAGGGAGAAAATTGAGGAAGTAAGTATTTTTAACGCTTTCATGCAAGAGCGGATGGCCGTAGAAGTTCTCCTTGAGGGCACAAGCGTAGGGTGAGGAGAAATGTTGGGAGTTTCACGTTTGCAACTCCTTTCCCTCCAGCTTATCTTAGCCACTTTTTTGCTTTTAAGGAATAAAGGAATAAGAATTTACTTCGAAAGGTCTGGGGATACGCGAAAGGGCAGTTAATAAAGTTTTCTGATTCCTTTTAAAGGAAGATACGATCAATTCACCCTATACCTTCATAATTTTCGCTATAGGATGTAATTCAATACCCTCACCTTCAGGGTATACTTGACAGAAATTTCCTTTATTAAACGCATTAAACTGAACAAAGGTAGTTTGGACGTTTACAAGCTGTCCGTTTCAAGTCTTACCTTGGTAAGAAAATAATAATTATTTTATGAAGCTAGAGATAGCAACGTATTTAAACAAAGATATATTAAACACACTGCCTTCTGCCACCTGAGGAACCAACGATTCATGTCCCGACTCAATCAATTTATTGTGGGGTGAGTAGTGATCGGATACAATAATTTTACTATACTGCCCCACAATCTTTACTTAATAAATATATATTTAAAAAATATTCAAAAAAAGCTTTATATAAAACGCACTAAAAAGCATACAAGTTTTTTTTTTAAGCGCTACTGGTGCACCCTACAATAAGGATATTTTTTTAGAAAGGTTAAGTTTTTCTCGTAGTGTGAGTGAATCAATATGTTAAGAACAAACAAAAAACAGCCTTGCAAAATGTTACGAAAAAAAATTTGTTTTATCCTTAGTGTTGGGTGAACCAATAGGGATTACAAAAAAGCTTGTTGTATCCTTTTTAGTGCGTTTTACATAAAGCTTTTTTTAATATATATTTATTTTGTCCTTTTTAGCAATAATGTAATTATATTTATTTTTATTAATAATTAAGGTGGATATCCACTACTGTGCGTGGCAGAGCAGAGCAAACTGGGAAAAATCTGGCTAACGTATAACTGATGCATCGAAGTCCAGAAAATCAAGCGGACTCCATTTGACTTTGTGGACATTGATGCCTTTAATTAGAGCGAGTTTTCCATAATTTCACTCTGCTCTAATTCGCACAATAATGAACACCCGCCTTAATACGGCTTATATAGCGAGTTGCCGGTAAGTAAGGCACCTTTATCGAAATTTCGATTTTGAAGTGACAAGTAATTATTTTTAATAATAATTCATAATGCTGCTCGAAAGTACATGAATATGACATAGTCTTCTTGGAGACGTAAGTATACAAATTTTCAAATCGCTATAGCGCTTATGCTTATATGCTTTAGGAACGTGCAGATGTGAAAATGTTCATTAAAACAAGAAAAGCAAGATGTAAGGAACAGCTTACATCTTGTTCAACCCACTATGTTAATAGTGAGAACATTGATTGAAATACACGAATACTATTTGGTGGTAGATAATTATATCTACAGCTTCGATAAGGTACCACGGTGTTTGAACGCTGTGTTTAAAACCTTTCACGTATTGTGTGCAAATTATCCACCGGCATCAGAACATATTTGGTGTATTATTCAACATTTACTCCGTAAAATTAAAACTAAAGGGGATAAACGTATACCATATGTTATGCTAACAATAAGTCAAATCAAAAATCTTAATACATTTTTATTAAAAATGATTATTTATCCTAAATGTAATTTTAAGTTTAGACGTTTAAGGAACTATCTCAATCATCTTAAATTTTTCCATAATAATGAATGTGAAGCGTTTAATTTGTAAGGAAACCAGATGTTTTCGATCTACCCGACTACTGGCATCATTTAAGAAGTACTTTTTTAACAAGCATCATAATGTGGTTTACAAAAACGTTAAGGCTGAAAGTGGGGGATTTAAACATCCAATATTGGGAGATATGTAGACGGCTGATATTGTCATTCCTGAAATCTTATAGCCTGACACCCTCGCTCTGGCTTGGAGCTGGGTGTCATTTAACAAATGGGTTTCTTGCAGTGATATGATATCAACGTTATATCTCCGGCTATATAAATATGGGTGTTCTTATCAGTTAGCACTTTACTTACAGCTCCATTCTGCACATATTCAAAGGAATCTGACCTAAAGTATATAGAAGCGTTCCTAAATTATGAAAAAAAACAATATGTTGATATAAAATACTACAGTCTTAATTCAACAAACACATTTCGTTGGTATGAGTAGTATATTATTCCCAACAAAATTGTTTACAGTATAAAACAACATTGCAAGTACTTCATTCAAAAATCATTGTTTTAATGTAAATATTGAATAATTTGAGTCAACGCAGTCCTTGATTTAACCTTACCGTTTATGTTCTTTAATCAAAAGAAGTATTTTGTTGGTTTAACATTTTATGTATTCCAATTAACATACTAAACTGAACAGTTTATGCGATTTCATATAACATACGCGATGCATTGCTCATATTAAAACAGATTAGAATGTTAAGTTCATGTGTTTTACGTTGGCTTAACATTTTCTTTTTCTCGGTGTAGGACATTCAGAAGTGTGTTAAAATTGCACTACTAAGTTTTTAAAAATATCTTCTTCCAACAATAAATACATTTTAAAAAAACCTATAATTATCAATTCCAGTCACCCTTACGACTTACACACAACAAAATATCCTTTTATGAACCATTATCATTACTAACCACACATGACAAAATAGTAAAATACTCCTACTTGTGTTAAGGTCTTTTTATCGCACACATTGATGTCTTTTTATCAGTTCCTCTTCCTCATATACTGAACGGAAGTAATTTTTACGTAAAGCAATAAAATTAACGAAAACATTCCCTTCAAGTCATGAGCAGTTGAGTCTGTCTACGTTGCTTGGAGGGGTGGAAATTTACGACAAAGCGACTGCCCGCATGTAGGCACTGATAGCGTTTTACGAGGATCGTGAGAACACAAAAGCAAACCACTACAAACGTAGCGTGAATGGAGGTGTCGAAGTGTAAATTTTATAGGCGCTTGAGTAGAGTAGTGGGAATTAATACAGTTAATTGGATGATGTATTTGTTTTTTTTGTTGTGTTTATTACAAGCTTTGTTTTTATAAATTTAAAGTTGAACGACTTGAGTATGTAATAAAAGATGAATAATTATCTTTCATTGAATCGCGTCGAAAATTCGATGAAAATCTAAATGAGAGATGAGGCAATCAATTCATATTACGTTCCAGAACTAAAACAAAAAATGCCGTACCACATTGAATGAAAGATCACCCTGGTGAAATGTATATCTTCCAAGGTAGTACGACTAACACTTTTTCCTTTGTAGATCCCCTTGAGAATGGCAACTTAGTTCCCAAAATACGGATCTAGAGTATTTCACTCATTAAGGTGGTAAGGGTAATTTTGTTTTAGTTTTAATATTTCAAGCCACCTTCTCTTCTCTTCTCTTATTATTTTATAATTTAGTTTCTAGTGAAGCTAAATGAATTTTCAGTTCATCCAAGTAGCAAATAAATATAGCCACCCATTTCCCGGAAAAAAATTTACAGAAATGGCTTTGTAAATATGTCAAAAAGCTTTTGAATTAAAGGCCAAAATGCATACTGCTCTGGAAAGGGAGGCTAGATTAACCACATTTCGCCTCTGGCATCTAGCAAATCAATCGCCGCGTACTCATGTGTTCCTGGCAAATAAGCTGCTAGATACGGTTATTTCCGACCACATGCTGGGAATGTCAACTGACTTGATGTATGCATGACGTATTCCTCACTACCTCCTATCCAAATAGAGAGGAATGGAGATGTATCGACGTAAGCAGACACCTGCTAGTTTACGGGTGAATCGTGAACACTGCAGAGCGTTGGCGCAGAAATATTGAGAGTTGAAAAACACTACAACCTACAACAATTTTTCAAACTGAAATCTATGGCATTGAAATGGACGCAAGAGAGATTTTTAACAAAAATCTCACATACAAATCAATAAAAAATGTCAGTTACGGTCAGGCTGTATTGAAAGCATTAGAGGCGCACAAATGCCACTCTCAACTGATTTGAAGCTCCAAAGTCATTCTAAATACAATAGGGACGTCTAATAAACTAACCCTAATCTTGATTAATTAGGAGCTTGATAGTGTCAATAATAAAGAGGGCGCTGTTCGTAATCAAAAATCCTAACATCTTCATTGCTGAAGATACAATGTTGTCCCTCTACGCAGCAAACGTAAACGAAGCGTCAAAGTAAATACCCAAATCCTTCACTGTTGTGTCCCGTACAAGAGACATTCCATCAATATAAAGAATGTTGCTAAATCAAAGAATACTATTTTTTGTACCTTGTAAGTTAACATAAGAACATCACACAACAGAAGGTTTTGGAGGAATTTCATACACTACATCGCGGGTCTACCAGACGAAGAACTAAGCACCAATGGAATTAGCCGAGCTCAAATTGCCACCCCAGTCCGGAAGACAACGAGCAAGGACGTATGGTGTCAGTATAGTTTGAAAACCGATGACAGTCATTACGTCTCGGTGCAGCACCTAATAGTATATTGCCGTGGTAATGATGACAGGGATATTTGAGATGGTAACGGGATCAACGAATTAGATAAAAATAAACAAATTGCAGGGTCAGAAAAGTCATAAAAGTAAAGTCCGTCAGTTAAATTTAGAAAAAGGGCAGCGAGTACAAAAGAAGGGGTAAATGTAAAAGTGTAGTAAGAAAGATTTGGAAGGAGTTGAAACGAGTGACGGCAAGGCGAGAGAAGACAGAACAGAGCAGTACACGTCACACACACATACAAAGGGTATTAGATAAGGTTTAGCAGATACCTTATCTAATACGCTTAGTATGTCTGTGTGACGTGTACCAATACGTGTATCAATTCATTCGTTAAAATTAGACCTTCCTATTATTATCATAATATTTCCAAATTATATTTTCAAATACATCATTAGGTCCTTGGATATTATTTAAAAAGATTACAATTTCTTGATTAAGTCATCATAATTAAATTACCTAGCGTCAGTTAATTGTCATTCAGAAGTTGCCCGGCTTCTGTCAACTTGACATAAATAAAAAGAATCCAAATTTTTTATTATTAATAAAATTAATTATTAATTTAATTTCCAATTTGTAACATTGCAATAGATACATCACAGTATTCGTATTTAGATTATGGTACTATCGTCAAAATAGTATAAAAGTGGGAAATAGGTGATCATTGGAATTTACAATTAGCTGTGGTAGATAGATTGAAATGTGTTACTTGTTCTAACATGTAATATGTTTCCATTAATGTAAAAATCTGAGGTTATAGTCTTATAATCCCTTGAAAATTCATCTTGTAAATGTAAACAAAACAGCGAGTATAACCTAACAAATTCTGTAGCTGTCATTTACAGACGCGGTAGCTTTAATTTCCTTGGCGATTGCCGGGGATTGCCTGTTTCAAACGCCATCGGCGTTTCTAACGCTCATAAATTGAAATAACCGTATTTATGTCCATTAGTGTTGTGGCAACATGACAGATCAGAAAATAAATGGACATTAAAATGGTTCGTTTATCGAAGGTAGAATAATGAAGTAATAAGATATTGAATTTATGATTCTCTTTGAAAAAAAGGAATATTTCACAAAATATTAGTTTTTGTTGTCAAGTACTTCGTATATTAAAATAAGTGCATATTTATGAAATACCCAATATGTTCAAATGCAATCACGTTACCGCAAGACGAGATATTAACGCGTTCAGTTACATATCACACATTCTGTATATCATAACCATTATGTTCAAAATAATAAGGTAGTAACATATAAAAAATTACAAAAGAAAAGAAAATCCAAGCCATAATCGATAAAGTTTCTTTTTGGCACAATCTTCTTCTACCCTTTTCAGTTTATTCTTCTTTCCCGAAGCTTTCATAAAAATATCCGTATAATTAATACTTATCTGACATCTCCAGAAGGGACCGGAAGCCAGCGGGGCGCCGTTCAAACCACCCGGGTCGAACTAATGAAAACGAATTCGATCATAATTTGTCGCCTAGTCGCGCAGACGTAGACAACAATGAGACTTTTTGGGGCCGGGGAGAAAGTTATGATCGATGTGTCACCGGTAAACACGATCGTATTGGCCTGGTACGTTCATTTCCAGGGAAAAATTGGGGGATTTTTTCGTCACATTAGTGAGTTGAGCGATGTTCGTGAGCTGTCAAAATCGCTCTCATACGTATAATTGGGTTTTCGTTTATTAAAAGTGAATTGAGTGGATGCCGGTTAAATTTCATGATGGGCAAGTATTAACAATAGCCTTGTCTTGTCAATTTTGTCTGACGGGGGATTTGTATTTTTTTGAATTTGTGGAATATCCTGTCAGGGTTCCTGTATGCGTGTGTTTGTAGACGTTCACTCGAACAATAATATTCGTTTTTTAATAAGGAAATAACGAAATACTAAAAGAAATTAACCTATTTCATGAAATTTGAAAAAAAAAATTTTTATTAAATAATGAGAAATACATACATTTCTGTAACTTCGTATTAATATCAGTAACGTAATACCTACCTAGTTTACTATAAGAAATGCGAGTTCCTTTGTCATAAAAGTACTTTTAGTCACGGATGTTTTGATTTGCTTCCAGAAGATTATAAACATAGTTAGTATCATTACCAGCACGCAAATAAAGAGCTTTGTAACGAATTTATTCCATTGCTTTACAATTCTGTAAGTATTTTTCAAAAATCGGAGCTATAACACTTCCTATCGCGTCAAAACGTTTACTTTGTAAGTTCCAAAGATACTGCTAGTTGGATCAACGACAAACAATTACAATTGAGAAAGTCAGCTAAGGTGTAATGTCATCTAATGTAACATAACCTTAGAAATTATTTCGTATTTATCATAAAATTGATATGATGTTTCAATTTCAGAGTTTACTTTATCAATTTGTAATATCAATAAGAAAACATCACAACAATTACTTTGTTGTGATGTTTGCTATAATTGCTATAGAATTAGATATATTTGTATTTTAAGCTTGCACCTTGTACGTTATCTTCTAACTAGTCCAACAGTAGTTCACCAAAATCTGTGTCCTCCATTTGGCGCATGCAATACTTAATACGTGTTATTTCTCCGACTGCTGGTAGCAAGAAATAATATTTGCAATAAGATGTCTCTAGTTTCCGCTCTCTTATTCTGCACTGAAAGTACGTCAATACCATTTTCCTAAGCTTCCTTGTCTTCCTGCTATAAAAGTGAGCATGTTTGAGAAATTATGGAAGGTCGTTTGTACAAACCGTATTTTATTTTCTATCTTCTGAACGATTCCGACTATTCCATTCGAAAATAATTTTTGTACGCACCGGATGCATGTGCCCTAGAGAGGGAAGAGCAGCATAGATTTTGTTGTTATAGTCACTTGTGGTTTCTCAGGAGTGCGTATGCTTATACCATATCAGTATATACAGTGCTGGCCAGTTCTAAACTTTAAAGCCGTCTATAAGTAATGTATTTCATCAAGCAGCGATGTCATATTCTGGATCACGTATCACCGATGCAATCTCCCGAATTCTGCGCTGGTGGGGTGCATAGAATACTAGGAGTTGTCGTTGTAGCAGTTAGCTTCGTATGCTCGTAACAGCGATGATTCACGCATACCAGTTTTGTTGACGTTACTCAAGGGTCTTTTACTTTGAGAGTTTTCTTTTTCGGAATTTATAAATTTAATTTACAACATTATTTACCCTTTATTTACATTATTACTTTTGAAATCTATTAAATTAAATTCATTATTTTGGTTTGTTTTCACATAATAGTACGCAAGTGCACTACTAATGCTTCGCCTATAGATTCTAACGCTAGAACGAGTGAGATTGAATGAGATCCAAAAAGCCTGTGATGTGTATAATAGCAGGCGGACCCATATTATTAAGCCCGCCTTCTTATAATCGAGCAACTAAATCATACTACCCTATAACCAGATCGATCGCTTCCAGACTGTATATTCTGTTTATACAACAAGTGAGACAGTTATAGATTTATATTGCCACAAATTTGCGATTCCTATTCTCTCTATCCATTAGCACTGATTAAGGCTTGCTGCTATTTATATTTGCAAACGGTTAATACTCAATTATGTCTGCTATTTATAATAGGGTCAGTGGTAATTAGAATTAAAAAGGGTTTATAAGTAATTATCGACATCAGTAAAAGCAGAATCAATACAAGCTGTTACTTAACAACACGTGATTTGAAATAGGGAAATAGATAAAAATTTGCAATTATTATTTGTAACACATTTTTACAGTAGACCAATTATCTACTCATATATTTGAATCCATCGCATGCGACACCATTCAAGGAGTTAGGGACAAATTAAAGTCCTGCCAATAATGCAGAGGAAATTGTTGGGCATTCTGCTGGACTTACCACGGATAAACACTGAATAATTTTTGTATATGTAAAATTATAAGTGGTTTCTTCTTTGAAATTTCGCTCTTCGATGATAAAATCGAATGGTTTGTGACGAAGTGTTTAGTTGACGACTGGGACCGGCTTTGTACCGAAAGCGCTTCAAAATAATAATAAAAAAACTAATATTTCAGAATAAAATGCGAGCCATGTATCCACGAACGCCTTTTTATGCTGACGTCACACCACAGTGCTGCGACTTTGTTATTTCGGTAGTAACGATAGAGTTTGTTAAGGATGTCTTTTTAGCCCAAAAGGGAATTATTAGATGTATGGCAGGTATTGACAGTAGACAGTCATATATATCTTTGGATATTTATATATATCTTACTTTCAAAAATGGAATATCCTTCCGTTACTGCAATTTATATATATGTATATGAACTTCTTATATATGTTTATAATAACAAATCTATTTTTGATGTAGCAACGATACACATCAGTATGATACGAGATCTAAGCTAAATTTCCATATAAGTACCTCCGTATTCTTTAATTGTAACCGAAAAATGTCCACGAATTATACGCTTTGCCTCGCGACCTAAAATCAATCCCAAGTTTGAAATGCTTTAAGGCGGCCATTAAGGCTTCCCTTATTCATGGGTGTATATATTCACTGAGTGGGTTTTGGGGTGGCGCACCCAGCAACGCATGACTTGGTTATTGTCACTGTTATACTTGTGCTTACTTATATTTTTAGCATTCGGAGACACGCTGATGACGCCTGGTAGGCAGAAACTCGAGTCCGTCTTTAATGCTTGTACCCCTTTCATTACTTTTGCTAGTATGGTGATTCCAGCAATAAACCATGCGCCAATAATGGCATTTTTACACGGTTATATTTTTATTGTTTGTTTTTTTGACAATGTGTATAGCGAGCTTCACGATATTAAAATAACTTCTATAATGATAATGGGGTTTTGAAAATTATCGGAATGGGAATCTTTATGTACCGAAGTAAACACTGCAAGGTCGTATTATGGTGAAATATTCTTAAGCCCGATTTTATAATAATGTCCTTTAGTCCTTTACATTAAAATAATTATTTGTTAAATACATGGTGTGCAGTGTATCCTTTACTTTTATTATGCATTTCGTTTAATGTTATATAGTAATCACCACGACAAATTAAAAACGACTCCAATTAGTGCTAATCTGAATATAAATGTGGACCTAAACAAATTAATGATGACAGTTTCGTAAGTAACGATAGATGCGTTTTTAATTAATATTGAATTATATGTACAAATGATGTAAGCATAAATGTTTGAATACTGCTTTGTCAGCAGCAGTATCCATACATGGCTTATACATAGAATGAGGACATTCTCTAATATGTTTTCTATTTTACTTATTCTAATAAAAATTTGTTTTCTCTACTTTTATTTACAGCATTTCTTTTTATTTCTATTGCATTTCTCTTTTTCTATTATATTGTACCTGCTGTACACAAATATATTTTATTATATTTTTTTAATACCAATACATTATTTTATTTAAAAGAAAGCTCAATAGAATATATATTTGTCTCATCACTCTTCGAATAAAATGTTCATATTTACCACAAAACTTCAATATTTTCCTTTCTAATTGTTGGCACTTACAGCCCCTTTCCAATTTTTCCTACCCCCCCCCTCCCCCCTCCTCCCTCAATAGACAAATACTATCTGCAAACATTTAAGCCTTCACAGGTAAACTCACAATAACAAACCGTTGTAATCCAATTAGTACCAACTAATTAAAGTTATTTTAATTTATCGTGAAGCCCACTGTATGTTGTTATTGCAGCCTATCACAATAAATTATTATTATTAGTGCCCACTCATTGAAAAGAACTACGAGCCGCCACTGCAAATAAATAAACAAATATTTTATTACTATAATGAAGATCACTTTCTTAACTGTGTAGGATCAACAGTTATCTAACATCGAAGAGAAAATTATCTGTCACAAACCGACAAACATCTCATCTCTTTTATATGAAAAAATAACCGTTCCTGAAGTAGTTTCTTTTTGAAGCCTTACTCCAGTTTCATTCGTGTTAGCTTTAGCGACAATTCTATTTGCTTAAATGAAAAATCAACTTTACTTGCGTTGTCAAAATACGTTTCAAATGTTATTCAACCTCCACTTTAATCTTCCCTTCTCATTCCTACCCAAAATTGGTATACATAAAGCTCTTGATCCCTCCAAAAAAATTAGCAAAGCCCCTAGGTCCCTTCGTTATTCTAACGCGTCGCCCCCGGCCGGGTTCAGCCATCCCCAAACCTACACTCTCTCTACAAGTGTTCCCCGTCACACCCTGACAGCGCCCCGAGTCCGTCTCGGGATTTAAAAGTTCTGTTTGACTTATTTCACGTCGAATTTCGCTCCGCAAATACGTATAAGCGTAACTTTAAACATTCAAACTCGGTCGAACAACTGGAGTGTATGCAGGCATACAGACGAGCGAACGCCCCCTAGCGTGCACGTAACGCACTAGTGCGAACTTCGGAAACAGTATAGAGTGAAATCATTCGGCATATAGCAACGAAAAGGGCACTGTGCTCGTCCTTATGATGTAAGCATAATATTTGAGATGCAAACAGTGATAGGACCTCCCACGCGATCGGGCAGGTTCAGCCCTGGTACAGGAGATCGTTGAACGCGGGTATTGCGTTCGGTGCGTAGTGTTTATTAAGAAAACATTAAGATGTCGAGAGGGTCGCACAAAAACGACAAGGGTATCGTTCCCTTGGTATTATATAGCAGGCTGTGGCCGCTCATGCTCTGGGAACAATAAAGTAAAATAAATTTCCGGTTTCGATTGTCAGATTGGGGTCTTGAGGCTTAGTATAGGATTACTACCACCATAGTTTATAAACAACAGATGAAATTTAGGGATTTTTTAACACTAAAACTGAAAATATAAGATAACACGCAACAACAACGAAAAATATAATAGGCCAATATAAATTTGGATTTACTCGAGGAAAGAGATGCTATGCTCATAGATGCTATGCACAATCTAAAACAACTAATGGAGAAGCACGGATATAGGATGGGAGTAGAAATGATATTTGTAGACTTTAAACAAGTCTTTGTGGCTATCAGAATAGAGAAACTATAATAGCAATGACTGAACTTGAAACACCAGAAAAACTAAAATTTAGGCTGAACACTGTGCCTTTAGGCTCATTGTATCACTTTACATTAGGTTTGTGTAAGTGTGTAGTGTGTGCATGAAGTATATGACTTCTAACTGCCTCTCCTCGTCGTAAGAGGGTAGCAGTGTTGATTTATACTGATTAACACTGAAAGGAACCGGAAGAGGTACCAGTGATGTGCTTACAGACGAAGGGGAAATTATGAAAAAGTGGATGGAACATTTTCAAAAACTGTGTGGTGAAAGACATGACATAGATCAGGAACAGGAGAATTCAAAAGCGCACGAGAAGATAAATGAATAGACGAATGAGGATAATAGTATAATGTATGAAGACCTAACAGATGCCACAAGAAGTCTAAAAAATGGCAAGGCGCCAGCGAATGATGAAATCACAGCGGAACTGATAAAATACGTAGGCGAAACAAGTGGGTATAAGATTTTTACTAAGAATTCTCAAGAACGTTTGGGAAGAGGAAGAAGTATCAGCTGAATGAGAAATTGTATTAATCATGCCACTGTTCAAGAGCGGAGAAAAGAATTTTGAGAAAACCGAAGCATAAAGTTAATTATCACAACAATGAAAGTATTTGAAAAGATTATGGAAGGAAGGTTAAGGAGACAAATCGAACCAACTATATATATAAAAGACAGAGTGAATTCCGCGCAGCTAGAAGTACCCAAGATCACGTGTTCACCACAAAGGAAATTATAAATAAAAGAACAGCAAGAGCTCAACCGGTCTTTTCTTGGGATTTATTGATATAGAAAAAGCTTTTGTTCAAGTTCCGAGATATAAGGTATGGCAAAGCTTTAAAAACAGGAACATAAATAGTAAATTGATTAGTTGGTTTCCCATTCCGTCGCTTTAATCAAAGTCTGGCATGCTTTGATTTTATCTACAAAAGTGTTGATTCTTAAGTGTTGTTTTTCCGCGACCAGACTGTAAAATTCCCACACAAACAAAGGGTTACCGCCCCAAAACATAATTACCAATACATTACAATTAAAATTAGAAGACGATGAGTCGATAAAATACAATATTCGAATACTAATAATAGGGAATAGCGAAGGGCAAAAGGAGTGGGTGGCTGTTTTGGTAATCGAATTATCGCCGAACTTCTCCGTAATAATCGTGTTTGCTAATTGAAACCAATTAAGGGGAACGCTGGGTGCTGTTCCAATCAACAACTGCTTGCGAACAGACGTGCTGTGAAATGATAAAGTTGCGGTTGGGAAAGAATGAGAGCCTTTCGAAGAGGATTGATACAGAAAAACCAATAAGAAGTTTGAACGAGAAACAAATTTAGGTTAAAAAATGTAATATACCGATGTCTATCTATCTCTAAAATAAGGTTGTACTTCAATTAATATGCATAATTAACTGGGTTATCTAAACTCCTAAATTCATTTTGTTTGACATATTATAATACAGTATGGACCGAAATAAACAGTACTGAACTTATAATTCCTTTATTATTTTAACATATTGTTTAGACTTTACTACATATTCTAAATGAGCACCTCCTCGATCAAGACAGACTTCATAACGAAGTTTCAAGTTGGTTGTCATGTTATCGAATAAAGGTTGTCTCGGTTGTGTGAAGAAGGCTCGAGTGGCATCCTTTAATTCATTGATGGTTTGTGGTGACCTTTTGAAGGCGGCATCTTCGGTCATGCCCCAAACGTATGCGTCTGAAGTGGTAAGGTCTGGCAAATGCGAAGAATAAGGGAAATCAGTAAATCCTGAAATGATTTTGGTTTGAAAATGTCCCTGAAGAAATTGACGAACTGCGGCAGCAGTATGACAAGTGGCTCCGTCCTACTGAAAAACTTGGCCTCGAAATGCCAAATTACACGCACGACAGAATCGACGTAGATCAGGGATAAAACGTGTTTTTTTTGCATTTGTATGCACCGCTATTGACTAAGTGTGACTTGTCTACGATTCTATTCGGTAAAGTACGGACCAATGATTGCGTGTCCCAAAATTGCACGACATTCACTTTTGCACTATGTAAAGGTAGTTATTGAACCCTATCGGGTCTGGCAAATTTCATAAATCGATTTGAGCGCCGATTCACATGGCCCAACAAATGAAAATGTACTTTGTCTGAGAACCATATATTTTTAAGAAATTCAGGATTTTCATATCGTAACGCAAGAATTTTGGGGCAATATTCCGCTCTACTGCGATAATCCCGAGGATGTAACTGTTGGTGTACTTGAATCAAATACGAACATGCACCCAGCTCCTTCAGGATTCTTTGCAAGAAAGTTCTCTTTACACCAAGTTGCAAAGCTGTCCTTCGCAGGCTGACTTAAAAACGCGTTGATGGTTATTGTTAATGTTAACTGTCCTGGAGACGGCCCGACTTTTCTATTCATTGTCACAACACACTGCCAGAGTATTTCTGCACTTTTCAACAACTTTTAAAATTACGGCATTACTCGGAAAACGTTTATTAAACTGTTGTGTGAATTTATTACATACGTATCGCAGACTTGCATAGTTGAGCCGGCCGATTTCGTATGAGCGAAAATATTGCTCCATCAGAAAAGCTTTCTCCTTTGCACTTAGGAACATTTTTAACAATTAGGACTACTAATTAATTGCTTAACGTTTACTTGACAGGTCTATACTATCTAATGTGGGTATGACAGCGCGCGCACAGAGAAAACAACAACTTAGTTTCAGTACTGTTTATTTCCGGTAATACTGCATAATAACTACTATTATTTTAAACGGGATTAAAGGACTATTTGTTAATTGTACATTTATAATTGAAGCACATATAAGGCAACATTTGAAAAGCCAAATATAAGTCCAGAGGACTATATTCACCAACCAGCCAAGGACCTGTGCAGATTGGTACATGGAGTAAAGATTTGGGAATGGATGGTACAGTGTTTGGGTGGAAGAAATGGAAAATTAAGCCCAAGTATTTCCAGGAACTTTGGTCAGACGGCAAATGTGACTTCCGATTAACACCAATGTCAAAAGGTGACACAACTGCACATATAATTTTAAATTTCTTTTTTTAATGTTAGTACGGTCCCATGTATTATATCAGACTGATATAACTAGGCAACAAAAATAATATAAGAAATTTAATAGAATAACCTACATAATAATTAAATTGCGAATATCAACATTCTAGTGATAGTTACATGTAAAATTTTGTAAATAAGTCACTATATAAAAATAACACAAGGAATTTTCACAATATTTGAATTTGAATTCATAAATACCTTAGCTACCCTTGTACTATTTAAATATAATGTGACCCACCCTCTTCCTGTTCGATCATCCTTTACCTCTCTCTTCCTACACTTCAAATATCCAATATCGTTTCCCCTCCTTAGACGATTTACCACCACTTATTTGTATTTATTCTTTCAGTTTTTGTAGATTTAACCTGACTTTGTTTTTATACTTTTTATTCTCTATCCATCGCCTAGCAACACAGCAATTACCTAGTTACCAAAATGATATTTACATGGTAATAGCATACTCCTATTTAGACACATCACATTTGTTGCATTATACCGCCTTGTATAGTCGAAACATAGATTCACGCCTGCACCCTTCGTACCACAACACCTGCAGACTGGTGTCTCTTCTTCTTCGGTGCCCCCTTGTGCAGCTTTGCTCGCCTGGTTTCTTGTACGAATCCGTGAAATTAATTTGAATCATTCTTCCAAGTCTCTATTTGTATTGTACGAGGTGTGTAAATTAAGTACTGAGACTGGTATTTTTAAATATTTTTATTTGAATATAATTACAATTGAACGTTGTCTCCCTCAAAATAACACCATGAGAAGCTATACAGCGTTGGAGATGGTTCTTCCATTCCTCATAGCAGCGCTGGAACTCTTATATTGGAATAGCTAGTCGGTTACAGCCGTCTGTTTTCGAATGTCCCAAAATGATGGATATTCTATCTCGGGAAGACGAAAAAGTCACAAGAACTCAAGTCAGGTGTATATGGAGACTGAGGAGCCACAAAAATATTTTTAGTGGCCAAAAAAACCGTTTATGGAAATTGCTGTGTGACAAAGCGCATTGTCATGATGCAGGATCCAATCGTTCTTGATGTTTGGTCTCAAGCGCATGACCCTTTTTTCGGAGTCTTTGGAGAACCTCTCGGTAAAAATGTTGATTAACTGTCTGACCTTGATGCACGAACTCTTTGTGAACGACTTCCTGGTTATCCAAGAAACAAATCAGCATGCTCTTGATCTTTGATTTGCTCATTCTTGCTTTCTTGGACTTTGGAGAGCATGAAGTGTGCCATTCCATGCTCTGGCGGTTTGTTTCCGGGTCATACTCGAACACCCAACTCTCATCACCAATAAGGGCACGTCCCAAAAAAATTCAATTATTTTCAATCGACTCCAAAAAGTCAAGGCACCTTTCCCTCCTGATGTCCTTTTGTTTCTGCGAAAGCTTTTTTAAAACAATTTTCGAGCAGATTTTTCTCATTCCCAATTCATTGGTCAAAACTTGATGAACAGACAAATGCAACTGTTCCTCGATCATTCTGACCGTCAACTGACAATCTGAACGCACAAGATCGCGGATTTTGTCGACATTACCATCGGTTCTTGCAGTTGAAGGTCTTCCGCTGCGTGGCTCATCTCCCATCGACTCTGTCCCTTCTAAAAATGCCTTAAACCATCGAAAAACCTGGGCCTTTGACAAAACACTGTATTCGTAGGCCTGCTGAAGCAAAACCTGATAGCACACCGAAATTAATGTGTTTCATTTGTAGAACGCACTACGAAATCCGGGTTTACGGAAAAAACGACAACGGACAACACACACCTTGTGTAGCGTTATATGTGAGAATCTGTGATTTTACAATATATTTGGTAATAATATATTCCTTCATCTGGTACCATTAATTAGTCCCGGTATCTGCCACCTTTCAAAGTATAGGTCCTTCCATTACCGGCATAGGTCAAACGCAAATCAAAAAAATAGTAGCCAAAGTCGGCTATATTGCAGATAAGCCTGATAATAATAAAGAATTAACAAGAACAGTATATATTTGTTTTAAATTTTATATTTCTGTCCCTATTTTATTTAAATCTGAAAAATTGCATATTTTATTCATTTCTAATATTTATAATAAAATTTTTTAAAACCGAAGTGCAACAGAATTTTACGTACATAACTGTACAATGGAATAGTATTACCATTAGGTACATTTTCAAGTTTATGTACCATAAAATGCAATAAATATTATGATATTATAGTAGAAATAACAGTTTTGTGAACACCAATCCTTTTTGTTGTTATTTATTAATACGCTCCCTCCCAATATCAACAATAACGATTTTAATAAATTCTACTAATAAAAACATGTTTAATATAAAAATATCTTCTTTAATTCATTGCTCTCACTATGGTCCGCAATATATATATTTTTTAAAGTAGCACATATCTATGTAGAGTATTCCGAATATATTCTTTCCACGCAAAAATTTCCATCGTCAGTAATTAATATCTACCATAGAAGTTTTGAAATATGTAAACGAATGTAAACGCAAATCCATTATCTAAATAGAATTTATTTTTCATGTGCACACCAGTTTTACATTTGGCCGTATAGAGATTTATTATATTTATTAACAATATAATAGAAGATAATTCAATATACATATGTACAGTGCACCCAACATTGTGTTGCCAATAATTTCCATACATATCTCTGTATAAAAAATTATTAAATTCGGTAACATAATCCACTGTAAACTGGGAATGGAGAGATAGATCCGTTTATCTACATATTATAATTTAATGAAATATTTTATGACAAATCTATATTTATATTTGGAACGTGTCATTTCAATTTTGTAATAATATCGTAATAATTAATTGATGTCTGGTTTGCTCTACCGTAAAAATTCGCTTAATTGAACAATAAATAAAATGAAATTTGAGGTGAAATTTATGTACAGATTATGCTAAAGGGAATCTCCATAGTCGTGTTTATAGTGATTAAAAGATACGAATGTGGCTCAGGTATGTAGATGACACATTCGTAATATGGCCACATGGCGAAGAAACCTTAAACGGATTCCTACAACATCTGAACAATATAGAAAACTCTATCAAATTCACCATGGAAGTGGAAATACAAGCCAAGATACCGTTCTTGGATGCCCTGGTACATGGGAATATCAACGGCACACTCAAGACCACAGTGTATGGAAAGACTGCATACATAGGACAATACTTACATTTTGACTCCAACCATCCAAACAATGTAAAAGTTGGAGTAGCCAGATGCCTAAATGATAGAGCCAGGAACATATGCTCAGAAGAACAAGGTAGGAGAAATGAGTTCTACAACATAACAAACACACTAAAAAAAGAATAGTTGAATGACCAAGACGCAGGCAGAAGCAAGAAAAAGTCGGGTAGCACAGCAGAACCACGACCCAGACCTGCAAGACAAGGTGTGCACGACATGAATCCCGTATGTGAAAGGCGTATCAAAAAAGATTAGAAGAATAGGTAACAAATACAAGGTTAGAACAGCAATAACAACAACGAACACGAACAGAGGGACCCAAACCAAAACAAAGCCGGCTAACGAAAACCAAAAAACTAAAAAATGTATATACCAACTACCGTGTGAATGTGGAGAGCATACATCGGAGAAACAGGCAGACCCCTGCAAGTCAGAATCAAAGAACATCAAAAACTGGTTCGACTGGGGGAAACGGAAAAATTGCGCTTTGTACAACATGCTCGGGAAGAAGAACACAGGATTGAATGGGACGGAGCGACAATCTTGGCAAGAGAGGAACATTACTTCAAGAGAAAATTGAAAGAAGCAGCATATACGGCCACAACAGCAAATGCCATAAGCACACCAAGCCTAGAAATAAAAGATGTCCAATGATTAAGAACTGCATAAGCAGAAAACCGGCAACCATGATACGGGAGACAGAATAAATAGGAGAGCGCATAGAGATTTATCAGTTCTATGTGAGTTGTCAAAGATATGTAAGTTGTCAACAATTGGTTCTCAGATATATTTTACCAGAATGAATTTGGCAAGACGCACCACTTATCAAGACTGCCCTGAGGACGCAAGTAGACAAATTGCCGAAACGTCGGATCAAAAAAAGCCAACAAACGATACAATAGTGCAAATAACAACAATTCAAATATCAATCCATCGTCAAAAATCTCTCGTTGTGAGTTAAGATACGAAAGTTTACTTTTTGCTGTCCGGAGGTATTTGAATATCGAGGCGAAACCGAAACCACTCAAAACTTCCGAACACCTGAAAGAACTTTCGTATCGTGTAATCTGTCATTAGCGCTCGTCACGAATTTTAAATTTCAATTTGAGTTTTGTGAATTGAAAGTAAAAAGGCTGATAATGTTAAATTATGTGAAACTAGCATACAAAAGGCTGGTCACATTGCATGTGCCCTACTTTTACCGGAGAAATCCAAAGCTAGGTACATACAATAAAGCATATAAAATGTTTCTAATATTGTGTGCTAACAAAAATATTGATTGGAATTGATGGAATGTATTGCTGGCATATTTCTTTGAAGATGAATTTTTTGATCTCCACCGACACTACGGTAGGTATATTCAATGCTGAAATGTATACTTCCAGTCAACAAAAATTAAGGTATTTCCGCTTTTAAAAAACGTATTGCTTTTATTAAATAAAAGAACGAAGGTTACTAGGTTTGGGTCAATTATTTTTACAAAAAAAGAAATCACAAAGTTTCTACTTGACGCTCCTGATCAAAGTTACAAGAGAACGCCGGCAACTGTCAAATTCAGATTTAAATAAAACTTGACAGAGTCTAAGAGTACCTTGGTATAAGAACAAAACCATTGTCTGTTTCTGCGGAATCACCCGATTTCGGGGTACAGCCCCCCTCAAATATTTGTATGATTTTTAAATTTTTGTAAATATTTCGGAAACTATAACATATTTCTTATTTTTGTAGAATATAATTTGAAGTATATTACATAGCCCTAAGCGAATTATTTTCGGAAAAAAATAATAAAGGGAGATCGGGTATAACATACCCCCCATTTTTTTTTTTGAGTTTTTTTTATTTTTATTTTTCACAAACAAAGTCGCTACTATGTAGGAAACCTATTAGCAAATTTAGAGTTAGAAATAATTATTATAATTAATAAAAGATATGAGAATATCATAATGAGGTACCACTTGTCATTGATTGTGGGAAAACTAAAACATCCTTACCTCCTAAATGAGTAAAGAACTCCAGATACGTATTTCGGCAACGAAATTACCATCGTCAGTAGAATCTACAAAGAAAAATAGTGTCAAACGTGGTACCTTGGAAGATATGCACCGCAAAGAGCACCACTTGGATAACACTGAGTGGTTCTGTGCGGTGCATAATCCTGCGGTGCAAGATACTACGTCTAATATTATTTTCCTTTGTAGATTGTAGAGAATGGTAACTTAGTTTCCGAAATACGTATCCAGAGTTCTTCACTCATTATGGTGGTAAGGGTGTCTTTTGTTTTAGTTTTACTCTTTCAAGCGTCCGTATGTTTTATCAAAGTATACTTGGCAATGAAAACAATAACAATTGGAATAGCGGGAGCGTGCAGGACAGGCGAGATACATAAAATAAAGAAGACTTGGCTTCTTATGTAATATTATTGAAGAATTATATTAAACTTACGCCATAGGGCGCTCAAGATGAACACTTATTTTATCATTATGGATAAGATAGATTTAATTGTAGTTTAATTGGAAAGCCTAAAATTTCAAATGTTCCTTAGGAAATTCCTAAATTTTTAAATTTTGTAAACATAACTAAATATACTTGTGATTCGTTTCGAAGAATATCCACTACAATACTTGCTAATGTTTCATGTGTCGATGTTTTGGATTTAAACCAGCTGGAAGTTTTCCTCCGTTTGGTGAGAGTATATGCTGATTCGTACAGTAATAAAATTGAAACTTTTAAAAAGGCTCTATATGAAACACCTACTAATATTTCCTTCAAAGAAATACGAGGGATACCTTTTATATTTCGGGAATAGGTGTTCCAGGTGCTGCCACCTGACAACTGGCGCCTGTATCGTAAATTTCGGCCTTTTTGACAGTCTACTTACTAAGAACATTTTGACGTACATAGCGATTTTTGTGAACATTTTCGTGTCATTATTTTTTACGATTTTCGACGTGGATTATCTCAACAACAGTGCATCGATGAACTTAATTGGCCATTTGGCGAAGAAGCACCATCAAAAAGTAGTATATACCGGTGGTACGCCGAATTCAATCGTGGCCGTGCTTCAATCAATGAGGAATTTCGTGAAGGCCGTCCAAAATCAGTTGTTGTTTCCGAAAAACATTGATGCTGTGCATGAACTGATATTGTAAGATCGGCATGTGACGTATCGTGAGATTGAGGTATCCTTGGGTATTAATGGGACCAGCATACATTCAAGTTTGTATCAACATTTAGCCGTCAAAAAAATTTTTTCGCTTTGGATTCCACATAATTTGACAATCAGTCAAAAGAAGACTCGTGTTTAGGAAGTATGTGATTTCTCATTATCATGTGCATGACCGAATGTATGGAATTATAACTAAAATTAGGGTGAACAAATAAACTAGCTAATTAGTTCATTACTTATCATACATTTTGCCACTATTCAGTTGCTTGTATGTAAGTACATATAACATATAACTTATCACTGGGTTAATTCAATATTTCTTTGTTAGTTCCATTATTAATTAAGTATTAATAACCTTAATTTCAAGAAACAGAAAGCTCTCTGGATCTTCCTGCATGTTTTGATGTTAATAAAATTGTCTTATATTAAAAATTCACTGAGCACTGTTCATTTGAAAATCGTCAGATGCCCGTAGCGCACATATAATGACATGATGCCAAATATCAACAGCTGTTTACCCCTACTTCGAATCCATCAGCCTCGCCAAATTAAAATATGGTGATTATAATAAATTCACTATTAATCTAGGAGAGAAAAAAAGAAAATTATTGTGATAGCATCTCATAATGGGATTACTAACAAAACATCCCATTAATGGAATCTTAACCGTCAGTGGTGAACGTACGTGATTAAAGCATATTGAATTAAACAAATATTTGAAATAAATTTTGAACCTTCCCTTAATCTCGTGAAAGAACCCTTGTAAAATCTCTAAGATGGAGACGATAACCATTGTGTATCTATTGATACTCTCAAATATATTTAATTAGTTTCAGATCATATACGTATGCTAGTCAATCATATCTACAAATTTCAACATTTTTCATGCATTTAGTCAGGTGTATGATTTTGTGCATTCAAATCAAATTATATCCGATGACATAGAAGAAAAAAGCACAGCTTCTCCCAGCACTTCCTTTAGAGATCTATGAGTGTTTGAAAGAAAATTTTAATGAATATGAAATCACCATGTGCCTTAGTAGAAATCAGCACATGCTATTCAGTAACTTTTACGTAATGACGTGATAAAACCAGCATCTTATTTGTACCTTTATTTGCCCAATAATTATATAGACGAAACAGCGACCAATTAGCGAAGAAACATTTTCTTACAGCCATTACTGAAGAGTGCAATTTGAGATTATTTCAATTCTCGGTATACTTCGTATGAATGATTGAATGTTAATCTAATTACCGCACTTAGATGCCCCTCAAAATGATGATCAGTACTGGGAAAGACGGCCGACAGTTGAAACAAGGAACAATTGAAACATAAATAATAATAATCGTGAACCAATAGCAGTAGAATCTGGCAAGCTGAGAAGGAAGGAAACACATCTATGTCGCAATTTGTCATCAGCATTTCGCGTAAATTTCAGTGCATAAAACACTTGTAGAAGAGGCTATTTAAGATCAAGAAGTAACTACTTGCATTAACTCTTTTTTGAATAACCAATAAAATGTTAATTACCTTTACAAATTTTATTACAAAGTAACAATTGTTTCGCCACACAATGGCTTCTCCATACGAAGTAAAAACTAATATATAATATATTGTATTCGTTTTTGATTTGTCTGAAGAAGCCACACTGTGGCGAAACAATCGTTACATTGTAATAAAATTTGTGAAGGATAATTAACATTTCATTAGTTATTCACCAAATAAAGGCTGAAAGTATTGAACTCTTTTTTGGTTATTAGTTTACTATTGCCAGTAGCTTTTTTGGTACTGTTAGATATTAGAGATAAGCTGCAAGTAAGCTCTCCAAACATATACTGTTTTGTTTGGAGGAAAAATATATTGTATTAAAGCGCAGGCTGAAGACAGTCGAAACCAATCTTATAGTCAAATGCAACATTTCAACTGACCCTATGTGAGCATTTGAGTAAAGAGCATTTCTTCTTAAACGTTCTAAAAGTCCATACAATGCAAAAGCTGCCAAGTTTGGGCTCGCGAAGATTAATTATATCTGCCATTGTTACGAATCAGAGTAATCATTTCTTATTAAATATTTTGTAAAAAGAAACATTTCTATTATGTTGAAAGCTAAGTGGATTACTATTTTTGATAGGTATATGTTTTGTATTAAAATCGAGTGTGTTATAACCGACCCTGCACTGTTTCAACTGTCCCAGGTATAGGGTCAGTTGCAACATTTTTCCTAATTTTTCCAACCGCTTCCTGAAAGGTTCTTAAAATATGGTATAACTCCAAATGTACTGAATATTTGTAGGTAGATGAAAAACCTTTGCGTTTGGATATTCAACCGGATTTTTGGTATTGAAATAATGTGTAAATATTTAAGCTATTTGAAACGTCTCAAGTGTCCTAACCGCCTGAAAACTATGATATTCTAAAGCCCATTACAAGTATATTGATAATATTTTAAAGTCGGAGTCTCTAACTCAAAAAGTGATAAATTCCCTAAAGAAAAATCTCCCAATCTATATAATAAATTCAATGGTATGATGATTTAATGATGTCATGCATGCCGTAGGAAAACAAACACGTTATTGAAATCCCTTTGGATAGCATCAAAATCAACACTTTTTTTTATATTTGAAGAAAATCATTCAACAAAGAAAACTAAATAGACTCTATTTTCAGGACCACCTGTATATATACCGACCGACTTACCTCTACAACAAAAAAGTACAACTACCGCAACAATAATATCCCCTATATAACGGCACATAATTGTCTAATCGTTTCAATTTTTCAAATTTACAACCGCACTTTTCCGGCGCGAAATTCAAAAATTACGTCTCACAGTCGTATCGAACGCACACGTGTGAAACTGAAGCACTTTTCCCGAAGATATCACATCGTTAGCGGTAGGTCGCGAACGCGACTATCTAACCGCCAGCGCTAGAGATAAAAGTTTTCGGCCGTCGTCGTATCAAACGCGACGTGTATTCGCGCACTGGCAAATGGGAATCTGATAATCACGATAGCGTTACATCGCCTGGCACGCTAGAGACTGCCGGCTAGGGCGCTCGCCGGAGGATCTAGGCGGCGGTGCACGGCGGCGCACGCGTCCCAACCCTTTCCCTAGCGGTACGAGGAGCATTCACGCGGCGTCGGGAAACCCCAGACGACGCCAGCGGAGGCGCTGCGACGCCCGGCGTCGGCACGATCGTTGCGAAATAAGAGGTGTCGATGTCTGTTGTACATCGTATTTCGCAAGATGCCGAAGATGGAGAAAATAAAAACGATACGAAGTAACACAATTCAAAATCACCAAGGAACACATCTACAACAAAAACGTACTGTGCTTTCTTTGTAACGCTTCACATAGGTATTTCCTACAAGTAACGTTAAGCGACACAGTAGGCAATCAGTTATACGTTAACGCGTCGTCAGTGTAGATCTATGGCCAGTATTATTAATTAATTATTTCTGACTAGCACGTTTTAAAGGATCTACTATAATTTATTTTTTCTGAGGAAAAATTTCCAGCATACCATGAACATTTTAAATCTACTTAGAAACACGAAACTGTTAATAGTATATTAAAGAACTGGTTTCATAATGACGTTTGAAAGTACGAATTCAAGGTTAAGAAACAAGTGGCGTAGCCACGAGTTTCTTAATGAATGAGTGCTTTAATGTCTTATGAATAGAGGACGGATTATATGCAAAAAAGTGGAAATATGCGCATAAATATGCAGATGTTCTCTGAAGGTCTCTGAAAGCTTCAAAGCTCACGATACCTATCCTGCACGAGGATCTTACTACAACATTTTACTATCTAAGCATAACCTCTCTCTTTCCAACCGAAGGAATGTATCAAGTGCTAGGTTCTGGATGAAATTGATGGACAATAAAATTGATACGGTCTATTGTGCCCTTTATGTAAGGTAGAAATGCCCTCGGTTTTGGTATAATTTGGTCTTCCGATTTAGTTCTCTGTCGTTTGCATATTACCGTTTGTTAATTACCCTAGAACTGTAGCCATTTTGCGTTAAGGTTCGGCGTATTCTTTTTGTTTCCTCTTGCCCATGTTCTTCGTCGGCTAACTTCTGGGATCTTTGAACTACTGTATTTACAACCGAATAGAGCTGTGCTGGATGGTGGTGTGATTTCGCATTCAGATACCGATTTGTGTTAGTAGGTTTTCTGTATACTGTCTCAAGGTTCCACCTTTCTTTTTTATCGCCAGAACATCCAAAAACGGCAGTTGATTTTCGATTTCTGTTTCCATTGTAAACTGTATCTTGGGATTGGTAAATATAGCAAGGACTGTGGGGCAGCACAATAAACACACTGTTCGGATTACTCCTCCCGCACAAGTATTAAATAATTCGGGACGACACGTGTTTCGGGAATACGTGGATTCCCATTATCAAGTCGGTTACCACGTATTCCCGCAACACGTGTCGTCCCGAATTAATTAATACTTGTGCGGTAGGAGTAATTCGAACTGTGTGTTTATTGTATCTTGGGATGTATTGCAATGATGTTTTTACAACATCTTGTCGTTCCATTGTGATTGATTGTAAAAGTTTGTAAGCCAGGAAGCGTTC
>JARFOC010030122.1:0-30753 GCA_031763485.1 Osmoderma eremita
TTTTAGGAGTTACCTGTAATTTTGTTACACCCAAGAAGTAAAAGTTAAAATACATAAAGGATACTGTAAAATTTACGACCTGGTTGAAGTAAAGTCTATGCGATTTTACCAGGACTTTTTTCAGTGTACCTTTATCAAATAGATATTTAAAGTTGAAAATCAAAAAATATTTGGCTCATTCTCCTTAGGGCGTAGAAAACACCAACTTGATACTGTAATCAAATATTTGAAGACTATATATATTGAGAGTGCAATTATCGATGCGTCCTCATAATGCCTTGAACATCTTGACCTCTTTTTGACGAAAACTGATGATAATGACCAACAATAAGTAAAAAGCTACTCTCAATCTATATACATCTACATACATATTTTCAATTGACAAATCAGAACTATATACAGTGAACGTAAAAATTATGAGATAAAATTCATATTTCCTTTACAATTTATATTTGGGAAAAATCCTTGGACACGTCAATTTTTGTATATTGTTTGGTACCTTCTTCCCCTATCGCCGTCGAAGTAATGACGTCATCATCAATTTGTTTAAATGGGACCCTAATATTTTGGCAACAAAAAAATCATTGTCTTCGGAATTCGGCTATACCCACAGTGATGGCCTAAGCTAAGCTGTTTGTACGCTATGAGGCCTAAATCTCTGAAATGACAGTTGATGTAGAAGAAAGAAATTAACTCACAAACTTACCAACTATTCATCAACGTAAATGCCCAAATCTATTCACTTTTTGAAAAAAAATAACGACGGTTATAAAATCGTTGTCGTACATTCACCCTAGCGGCCTGGCTAATTTGTCAACATTCCAAAGTTATGCGCTCTTGTAATTTTCTAGAGTTCTAGGTCGTTGGATGTATACTCGTGACTTTAAATACCCCCAAAGAAAAAAATCTAATAAATTTAGATTGGGTGATCGCGCTTGCCATTTGACACTGCGGCGTCTACCTATCTAGCGATAAGGAAATATTTCATCCAGATCGGTTGAGCATAATGAAGCGGGGCACCGTCTTGTTGACACCAGAGAAACGCATTAGGAGCATCTGGGTCTTCTTCATTTGGAAATAACGTAGCAAGATTAGCTACAAGGTCGTCACGAAGAAACTGTAGGTACATCTCACCATTCAATGACCCATCAAAAAATGCGGTCCTAAAATACGTCCTTTGATATACAATGTGCACATACATTGAATTATGTGCACATTGTATATGGCACTCTTGCATCCAATAAGGATTACTTTCGACCCAGTATCTACAATTGTGGTTATGTACCTCTTAATGTACTTTATATGTGTGGATTATTTCGTACACCTAGCAGCACACCCAAGTGACATTGAGTCTAGGACGTCCTCTACAACCACATTCACGAACATGTCCGCGTTTTTGCCTTTGATGTTTTTAGTTTAATAGTGCAAAACTATTCACCTCAGATCTCCTTAATGGGGTATTCAAGCACGCATAAAACAAAACTTGAAATAGAGAAGAAAAGTGTGATGTACATTTACTGCCTAGTCTCGCCAACGGTAAAATGATTAATATTTTAATCATTTTACGCCCATGGCGACACTGGAACAATCCAAAACAAGAAAAAAACACTTGACTTCCTCTTGTCATTCCTTTGCTGATTCTTGTATTACTTTGTAGGACTTATGTATGCTGTTTTCCTGTTCTGTGACCGCTGGTCTTTTACTTGTATTAATCATTCTTTTAATCATTTTACTGTACTGGCGGCACTACGTAGGTTTTCAAACAAAACAAATCGACGTCATCACTTTTCTTCCCTATTGATGTTCTCAGAATTGGGTAAGCTATTTAAGCAAATTGATCGTGACGTTACCACTCGGAAGTAAGAAGAAAAGAACGACAATGCCTAAGGGATACTAAATTAAAATTAAAGATTCGCCTGTCCGAACATTTTTTCTCAAATCAGCCCCTTAAAGAAGTTATGGATTTTATCCCACAATTTTTACGCTCACTATATACGTATTTGTTGTTTTCGTATTTACTTAAGACAATGATAATTTATTATCTGATAAGAGATCTATTAAAAAATAACGAACAAATAAAGGTATACTCACTTCGCTGATAAATTCTATATTTATATAATATTTGTACAGAAAATAGAAGGTACTTACGAAATGAAGATAGTATTCGTTTGATGTATTCTGTTACCGAAAACCATCAGCTAGAAATTGATATTTTGATCAACCCCCAAATTTCTTGTCTGTTTCTCTCCAAACATCATTAAATGCATAATCACTTCGTTGTAATAAGTTATTTATGTTTTCATTAACAAAACTCCAATAATTTTCCAAAAGTAGGTACATATGTTTTAATTCATATACAGATTAGATATACTTTACCGAAAATTTATGGATTCCAAACTCGCCATGGCCCTGGGCATCCTTTCATTAATTTTATTAATTTGCGGTAACCTGAACTATCAGGTTTATCTAAATCCACTCTACCTTTATCTGCTTTGACGAAACGAGCTCTTCGTGGTAACACCACACATATGTATTTTCAATTTAACGATGTATGTATCGCCTGACTATACCCGGACAATTTCTGCAGCTGAACAATTAATTACATTTTACGCAATTCTCATTAAAAAAAGGATATTCGAAGATTTTCCACGTAATGTCATTTGGTTTTCTTTGTGCATGTTTAACCTTCTACATCTCTAAAACTTGTTTTAGTGTTTATGAAATAAAGAAATAAGCAGTGGCGGCTCGTGAGTTTTTAAGAGTAAGGGCCCGCACAAAAGATAACTATAAATTTATTACATATTCTTACCTAACCCATTAGGGACCAAATTTTTGTTACTGCAATTTTGTATATTTTCAGTTAGAATGTAGTTTCCTAAGTTGGATTGAAATAATTTTTTTATTGAAAAATACTCTAAACGCGTAATTACAGTAGTTGAAAAAATGTTCCCAATTGGGAACGCTGGTCCTTGGGAGTTTAAAATAAGAAAACTACTCTTAAATTATTTTGAAATTTTATTGACTAAACTGTTGTTACAATATTATATTATAACAAGTATAGGTTGTATAAATAATTATGACATTAACGAAACAGTGCACGTGTATTCCAACCTGGCACCGGTTGCATTGTTTCCTGGAATTTTTTTTGGCAAAAAGCACATCTTCTTTGCTTTCCTTCTTCAGTTCTTTCTATTATATGACCTGGTCCTTCTTTATTGGTCATGATACTTCGAGCAACAGTATTTGATGGTTTTCCTAAATTCTTTGGATCCGAGTACGAAGACAAGTTTAGATAGTATCGTGCAATACTTCTTTTGAAATTTAGAAATGGTACTTTTTCGTGTGATAAACAATACAAAACATATGCATTATATACAGTGACATCAATTGCATTAGTAATTATGGAAGAATACCATTTCTTGCCTCGAATTTTTATTCTATATTTTTGTACGTGCCAGTCTAATTTATCTACAACGCCCATATATTTATTATAATTACAAATCATATGAGGTTGAAGTACATCAATATGTTTTTTTTTGTTTCCTACAAAAGCGTTTTACAGGTACAAATCGTTCAATAATTTCATGATTAGACATTGCTTTCACTACGTTATTATCTTTCCATGTCACTGATGCAATTTCATTCGTTTTATCAAATCGATAGTCACAGACACCACGAACTTCTTTTTTCATTTCTGCATCGGTTTTCAAATCATGTTTTCCATTTTTAGGGAATCTCATTCTATTATAACGAGCTGTACCTGTACACCGTACTCCCATTTCTGTTAACTTTTTGATCGGCTTGAAACTTGTGAAAAAGTTGTCGATATACATTTCATGAAATTTGGGATTGTCGAAAGATATTACGCAATTTATGACAACGTTTTCACCTAATCCTCCCCGATCATTGAATTCATCATTTTTCATATCCTCGGGCATCTTACCCTCATAAACATCCATTTTATAGCAGTAACCGGTTCTGCCGCAAGCCATGATCCATTGTTTTATTCCAAATCTTATGGCCTTGCCACGAATAATAATAGCGGACCATTTGTTCATCAATAGAAGGCTTATCCGAAAAGATATCAAATTTCGTGAAATTTAGCGCATCAATCAAAGGACAGATCTTGACTAATCTGTCACGGGATTCCTTTCATATATTATTATTGTTATTGAAATTAATATTTCGTTTTATTTCGAAATATCTGTTCCTTGCCATGCATTTACGAATGATTGCTCGATTAAGGTCTTCATCTTCTGACCAGTACAATTTTTCTTGAGGAAGACTATTATAGCCATGGTAAAAAAATATCCCTATAACATTTCTCAAGTAATTAGTTGTCATATCAAAGTTATGGTAATTTTTCGGGTGCGCATATATTTTTATCTCCTCAACAACTTTTTGTATAAGGTCTTTATCAAACAATAATTCAAAAATTTGTGCTGGCGTTTTGTCCTTTAACTCTATAGTTTCACTCCTCTTCGTATCATCAATACTAGGATAAGCTTGGGAATAATGTGGATCTGCTTTTTTCCATTTAGAGATTCTATAGTTTTGGTTCCACCATGCATTTACGCTTTCTATTTGCTCTTGAAGTGAAAGATGTTGCTGTATAAAGTTCTAATTCTCCTGCAACATCATTTTTTATATCTTCGTCTAATTCTTTATCATCCAATTCCTCCTCATCTGTTACTTCATCGACATTTATTGGAGGTATTGGAGGTACAATATCAATAGGACCTTCCGCATCTGATTCGTTTTCGTCTGACATCATTATTTTTTCAGCCTCTTCCATAAGTTCTGCTAAGGTTAAATATTTTCTTCCACCCATTTTTTATTAAACGGGCAATATAATGAGTAAGTAAAGATATAGGCAATATAATAACAAAGCTGAAATAAAAATCGTTTCATTTTAACATTGCAATGACCATCGTTCCCAAATGGGAACAATTTTAAAAGCAACAAATATAATCTTCAAACTTATAATTTAAGCTTGTAGTGAATTTTGCATAAAAAGGACATATAAATGAACAAATAACTTTAAAAACAAATTAAAATAGTTACTTACTAGTTACAACCTGGAATAATTTTGAATATGTGCTAATTGCGTTTTACATAAATATTATAAAGTAATTGTTCTAATCTAACACAGCGTAACATTAGCTGTCAATAACCGACTGCATATAGCAGTTGACGTACCGGCGCATGACACTAAGAAAACTTTGCAATTTTTTTAAACGCAAACGTAAAAAAAATAAAAAAATCTTGTTGTTCCCATTTGGGAACGTTGGCTCCAAATGGGTTTTAAAGTCCATGCCACGGTTTTTGTAACTAACTCTATTACTTTAAAATAAAGTTTTTAATACCAAATCCCATAAAAACATTATCACCTTCAACATGCTTTTGCATGCTCCCACAAAATTTTATACAATCAATAATATTTTTCTCTACAGGTTCATCGAAATTTTTTTTTTTATTTATGTTTAAAAAGTAAATTCGAAAATTACTTTTTAGTTTTTAGTACAGATTTTGTAAAGCTTAATTAGTGCTGCACCTGCCAGCCCTTAAACATCACATTGGAAATAAGTGGTGACATAATTTTAAAATCAAAACTAAATCCATGCAGTACACAATGTCTGGTTTGATACAACATGTTTGATACTGATCGTGCTATTTACCCCTCTTTCCTATTTCCTCACAAAATTATAAAAAATACGTAAAACTATAAACACTAAATACAATGTCAAACGACAAATGTCATATAAGTGCACTGACAACTGGCAACGCTCTAATTGTAGAAATCCTAGGCGGACGAAATGTCACTAGATTTGACATTCCTATACATTTGCTGAATGTAAAATTATATTTGATGGTATTGGTACGATTTTAACGTTATTTGTGTCAAAAGTCAGCTGTTTAGTTGCGAGAACTATATCATGACAGCCTGGATGGCACAAATAATTGTTTTTCTAATTCGGTACTATAACTGTTTTCCAGGCTCGGGCTCCGAGCACTCCAGAGCACCCCAGAACACTGCTATGCACTGGTTTGGATTCCAGGTTCAAAATGTTTCGTACTCTCGATTTACCTCTCTTACTCCCCAAGCACCAAAAAATTTATCAGAGCTTTACACTCTTGCGAGCGGAGCTTCCAAGCTGTTAGGAAGCGAAGTACTCCAAAACAAAATGTTGCAGAATATTTTGGTCTCGCCTAGAAAGCAGTTAATAATAACGCTTTTATCAGCTGTAAACGAGATGTGTAATGCATTTGCACTAGTGTAGTGAAATTTAGTTTTTAAAATTGGTTAATTAAAGTTTCAAATGTCAAAAAAAAGTAATTTCTTTAATTTGAGGTGAAGTATAAAATTCTCATTCACGTGTGCTATTATCAACCACCAAAGAGATTCTCAAATTTAGAAAATATTATTTATGTAAAAAATTCAAAAGATAAGAGACTTATCGCACGAGCCTAGGTTAGCGATAAGACATTCGTTCTTCAAAAGGTACCGCTACTATTTCTTTGCGAAACAGTGACGTCATGACACATTCCATCTTTTAGCGAGCATTTTGTTTGTTTTAATTTATTATTATTACCTTATATGCACTTTTTCAAAACTTTCATATATGTACTTATATTTATAGTATTGTTTGTCAATATTCAAATAGCGATTATTAAACAAAAACTGACAATGTTGCCTATTATGTGTACATCTCATATAAAACCCGCAAATCAATTTCATTTACGTGATATATGTAGGTAGGTGAAAATGTCTGTCTGAAAATATACTTACCTTACGTACCGGTTGCAGTCAGTCAATTAAGAAATTGAACATTTACATTCCCTTAAACAAAAACGACGGTAGAAATAGTATTGATCAAAATAGCTAACAGGGTAAAAAACTATTGGAAGGTAAATTTGTGGGAGAGTAGATAAAACGAAATAAATATAAAACAAAGGAAAACGTCAAATTCGGTAAAAGAGTGCTTACTTAAGTAAATAGATATTTTTGAATTTCTATTACAATTTACAGCATCTTCTATTTACACAAAATCTCGACGTCTCCCAGTAATTTTAAATAAAAGTGTTGATTCTTAAGGGTCAGTGTGTTTCGTTTTTTCCGTAAGTCTAATTTCTCCATCAATTTTAAAAAGGTGATACATACTGTTATGATCTTTCTTACCACCTCGTTGTGTTCGGGACTAATTAACGTTACTAGGTAAAAGAATATTTATTTGTCAAATACATTGTAAAACCACAACACATTTTCACACATAACACAACACAATACAAAGGGGTTTTTGGAAGATATCTGCAAATTAACTACACGCATTCACACGAGAAACCAGAAAATAACCACCAGTACAGTTTTCATCAGTCGAGGTTGGCATTGAATATAACAGTCGTCGACGATGACGTATAAGCGGATCCACCTGACGACCAAAACATGTAAACATCGTGCGAGTAACTAGGTGCGTTACTAAACGATGAAAAAAGAAAATAAACAAAAACGTCAAGTGAGAATTTTGTACGTGTCTGGCGAGAATTACTAGCCATCAATTTAAACTATATAACTATAAAACTATATAGTAGTGAATTGCACGAAAAATAGAGGAAAGAGATACTGGAGGTTGGAGTTAAGAGGAGTGAGATACTGGATGCGTCAGTAAGAGGAGATGGGTGCAGGAAGATTGAAGAAAGAAAAGGGTTGGAACACGATACACATACACACAACAAAGTATTTAAGGTATTTATAAAGTTAATTTTGAAATATTGTCAAAATTCTTGTAGTTCTATTACATAGTAACCGTTTTTTTCAAAATTCTAAATTCATATGGAATGCCAACATTTCAATATTTGTAAATTAAACCTAACAATTCCGATATATGTAGTATTGTTATATTTCAAAAAGTTGCCTGGTTACACCCATCAGATGTAATAAATGAACCCAACTGTCATACCAGTATTTTAAAACATATGTGCGTTAATGTCACATTCTGATATTAACGTATTTCAAGGTTAGTGCTACAAAATTCCAATAAAATGAGCTGATAAAATTATTTATAGCCCTTAAGCGTTTTAAGGTTTTAGGACTTTTTTTTAATTAGACTATACTTTTTTTTCTGTTGGAGAATTTTTTTCTGAAAACAACAATGTATCACAAGTATACCTTTACTTAAGGAAAATTTCAAAAAAGTAACAAAATGGTTATTTAATCGGTTGATATACCTACAAGCCAAGAAACTCTTGTGGGTTATAGCCTATCCTCTGGACGATTTTGCCCCTCTAAACGAGAAAGATCAGTCCTGATATTCACGCTGTCTTTGCAAATTCTTCTGCTATCCGGTGCTCTGGACCACGAAATTCCATGGCTTCCTGTCCTGACATCGATCTCTCCAGTCCACTACTTCCATTTGTTGTAAATTCGCGAGCACGTCTTGTTTCCAAGATGATTTTAGTCTGCCCCTATATTGTCGTACCAGTGGTTCCCGTCCAGTATTTTCCTAAGCGCTCTTGATCTTTCGCTGCGCATAATGTGACCAAACCATTTCAGTCCTCCCCACTTCCTTATTTGATCTCATTCGAAGCAAGTTATCGTTATTTGTTGCTGGTCCCAGGAAATTTCCGCTCGAACCTTCTCAACTCCTTTCTTTCCAGCTTCTTAATCGCTATAGTTTGCATTGCTCTCCTCGAAAACTATTCCTGCCAATATCCAGCACGTACGTTCAAAAATAAAGTATATAAATATTTTTAAAAATTAATGAATACACCTCTGGAATCATACAACACGTCTGATTGCGTAGTTCCAGACATCTTCACGTACATACAGCTGTTTCGGACTGCTTAGTCCTCATCAGTGCACATCTCTTTCGAAAACCCTCCAGAGACATCTACCGCCCAGCAACGGATTCATGACGTTATCTCCATGCGATAACCAAGTTACCAGTCAACAGAGATCCGTATTAGCGTGTGGTCCTATCGGCGTCGATATGACTTATAAATCGAAAACGATTCCTGCCAATATCCGGCACGTACGTTCAAAAATAAAGTATATAAATATATTTAAAAATGTATAAATATACCTCTGAGATCTACGTCTGATTGCGTAGTTCCAGACATCCCCACGAACATATAGTTGGATGAGGACTAAGCAGTCCGAAACAACCTTAGTAACCTTTGCATATTTGTTTCTTAAGTAACCTTAAATATTTTGTTTTTTGTTCGTTAATAGTCAATCCCAGGTCTCTAGTATTATGCTCTATAATAGTAAGTTTTTCTACCAGTTCCTTCTTTGATCTACTTACAATAGTTAAGTCATTCACATAAACAATTGCTTGCGTATTTTTGTTTACTAGGGTACTTTGTACCTCAGGTGTACGCTATATTGCATTGCGCAATAGAAAACAATAAGAGGGCTAATAGTAATAAGCAGATCTATATTGCAATGGATAGTCAGGCGACACTTAGGGCGCTATGGAACCCTAAAGTGAGATCAAGAGGAATCGTATGCAATGAAAAGGTCAATGATCTAGCGAAGATAGGATCAACGTCTTCATACGTGGGCCCAGATCCCGCCCTGGGAATGTCTAAAAACACAGTACGAGGGCAGATACGAAAGTGGATCCAACAACAAACTAAGGAATACCAGGAAAATACAACCAAGAAAATTGGGGTTGACATTGAGAACCCAAGCTGCAGACTGTGTGAAGGGGCAACAGAGACCGCACACCACATCTTATGTGGATGCAAGGCCTTGGATGCTAGAAGACAGGCAATCTTTGGGAAACCAAAAATGAACCCAGAAGACTATACAGACCAACCGGCCAAGGACCTGTACAGATTGGTAGAGGGCACAAGGGTCTGGGAATGGGTGGTATAGGACATGCGTACAAAAATGGGAGATATATACAAAAAGCCAATGGGCTGAAGTGTTTCCGGATACGGCTCCCATAAGGAAAAAAACACTTCGTATCTCGACTTTCTTTAAAATAGATTCTAACATTAAGTTAGTCTATGTTATTATGTTTCCTAGTCTAATCTGTGCCTCAGTATCCCTGAACGTACATTCAATCAGTCTCGATAGCTTTCTTGGTATTGCAATATTATACAATTCCCGAATCATCCTTGATCGACTCAGTGTGTCGAAAGCGTTCTTGAAATCAACAAGCACCATATGCAATTCTATATTATATGCGTATGATATCTCTAATACGTGCTACATTATGTGTATTGTACTTCTTCCTCCTCGGACACCTTGTTGATAATCCCCATATTTTCAGCAAAAGGTTGCAAACGATTTTTAATTATGTTGACGAACACTTTATAGGCAGTGCTTAATAGGGAAACACCTCTATAATTGCTATAATTCTCCTTATTGCCTTTTTGAAGAAGGGATTCCATATTTCACAGATTGGGCTGTGATTCATTTTTGAAATTGCAATTTACGTTAGCTTTTAATGAGGTGTCCCTCAATCCCTAGTTATATAATTTGGAATTTCGGGTTGGCATGCCAGCGGCTTGCGCGTCGATACTCCCCGGTCGAAGGTTGAAGATATGAGTTCATTTGTTTTCCAAAAGTTGCTTTTCTTCCATCAAAAATTGAGGTGTTTCGGCGATTTTATGAAAAGAATGTTGTTTTTTTATCGTTATATGTTATATGTAACACATTGAACACGATGCATGTTTGTTTCGCGTACACTTAAAGCAGAGAAATACCTAAAAATAATTTAATAAACACTACCTTGAAAATTATTCGTATAATGTCATTCTTAAAATCAAATATGCTTGCAGTCAGCATGCTAGATGCAAACATTTGCCTTATCGATTCAGGTTGTTTTTTCTCGACTCCTTTGGGTATAATTATTTTCCAGCTGGACGTATCGATTTGTCAGTTTGCTATTATTTAACACATTATTAGAAGAAAAAATATCTTATATGTATATTTAAAAAAAGAAATTTATTCAAATACTATACTTATGCTTTGGTTTCTGTCGCTCCATATCTCTTCCTGCAAGTCCTTTCCTCCAATTTCGTTTTCCATGCCCTCTCTCCAGCTCTTACTCGGACGACCCCTTCTCCATCTTCCTTGCGGTGTCCATGATGAAATTAATATTTTGGTAGTCTTTCAGATGTCATTATTTGGACTTGCCCGTACCATATTAATTGCTTTGGTCTGATATCATCGACTATCGTGTGTTTAACTCCCATTATACCTCTTGTTCTTGTATTTGTTACTCTTTGCCTCCTTGATCTTCCCGCGGCCCTTCTCCAGAAATCCATTTCTGTAGCGTTCAGTAATTGTTCTGCTCCTTCTTTCAATTGCCACACTAAGTAGGTAATGATTGCCTTTACAACTGTGTTATAAATTCTTTGTTTATTTTCATTTGAAATTCCTTGAATAGTTGATACTATTCAAGAGAGAGGTTGCTCTTCTGCCTGCATATTTCTTTCTTTTATTGCTCGATCTAATGTCCCGTTTTGTGTTATATGTAGAGCCCTGCGGCGATAGTTTTTTTCTTATCCGCATCCGAGCCGTATCCGCATCCGAACCGTATCCGCCTCATTCAGGTGAATATTATCCGCATCCGAGCTGTATTTTCATAATTATGATAAATATTATATAAGAAAAAGTGATACATTTAGAACAAATATTTTTTAAAGATGCAAATATAAACAAATATATTGCTATTATAAAAAAAAATTGAAATGGAAGCTGCTGATGATAATTTCATATCCTACAAGTGCTACAATTATTTATACATACATGAACCCCTAAAATAAAGAAGTTAATATAATATAACATATTTGGACATATGATTGCCCTATGATTATTTTTTATATTGGAATATTTCTTGGTAGTAGCCAATTAAGGTGAGACTATTGAGATTAAACTTAAATATTACATTTAACCAATAACCGCAAAATTTCTCATGCTTTTTCGAGTTGATTTTTTTAATACTATACATTAATTTTATTGTATGTCTATAAAATACAGATATTTTTAAAAACGTATTTAACTAATAACGATGGAAAAATAACATTATCAAAAATGACTATGTGCGGATACGGATAAACCGCAATTCTGTGTAATCTATCCGCGTCCGATCGGCATCCGCTCCCTTAGTAGTAAAAATTATCCACACCCGCAAAAATTTAGCGGATATCCGCGGGTATGCAGGGCTCTAGTTATATGTAGTCCCACATATTTGTATTCCTTACAGTGTCCGTTTTCTAAAATGATGTCTTGTGATGTACCTCCAATACACATTGTCTTCGTTTTCTTTATGTTCACGTCTAGGCCCCATTTTCTATATTCTTTTGTTAATTTACGAGCCATATACTCCAAATCGTCGTGGTCTTGGGCTATAACAATTTGATCGTCAGCAAAACACAGTGTGTAAAGTGTGGTATTATGTTTTAGTAGAATAATAATACCCATTCCTTTGCAATTTCTTTTCCATGTTTTCAGGCCCTGTTCCAGATATATTTTAAACAAGGTCGGGGACAGACAGCATCCTTGTTTCAGGCCCTTGGTAACCTTGAAGCTCTTCGACGGTCTCCCTTTTTGCTTAACTTTTGCTACAGCATCTACATAAAGTTTCTGTACAGCTTTTATAAGGCCGTTATTTATATTTGTTTTTTCCAGCGATTCCCAGCGGAGATTTAGGGGTACACTATCATAGACTTTTGTAAATCAACATACACAAGGTGCCCTTTTTGATTGAAGGCCGTCTTTTTTTCAATAATCTGCGTAACACAGTACTACCATCGATCTGCCTAAAAACGGATGGTTGCATGCTGTGGTTATGTTTAACCTAACCTATATGCCAAAGGCCAGCATTAAAATATCGCCTGAACATGGAAAATTGTGTGTTGTCTGCAGATATTACTGCAACTGTGTAAAAAAACCATTAATTTTTCATTTTAGTTCATCTTCTAGTGTTGTTGCTCCATTATTTAAATCAATGTGTACATAACCTCTACAACTATTGATCAGATCCATCCACTATTGAAGCAGATGGAATGGATGGAACATCAGAAGATTTTGATGACGTTCAAGATGAATTTAAGAACTTGTTGGATGGATTATTATTACGTCATTTCACAAAACATGTTTAATTTAGGAACTTTTTGGTTGTAATTGATGCCATCAGAGTGCCAACATTTTGCATTCTTTTTCAAAATTTTTCCATATACTCTGCTAACTGTATCCGGGACCGAAATGCCTCTATATTTCCCACAGTCCTCTTTGCTGCCTTTTTTATGTATGGTGGAAATGTATGACAATTTCCCGTCTTGAGGCATCGGGCTAACTCTCCGATACTCGGAAAACCAAAAAACCTAACTTGTATAGGAAGTTCCCAGTTAATTTATTTTAATGTATTATTATTTGTGATTGGTTTATAATTACGCATGTTCATTTTTGCACTTATTTACCCTGTTAATGGATTATATGTAATATCTGTTGGGCAATAAACTATCTAAAAAAGACGATAGAAATAAATTTATTGTGTTTGCGTTAGTATCTTTGATTTTGATAACTAAAGTATAGTAAATTGAAATATTCTTAAATAGCTTTTATAACGAAGTTGCTCTAATTCTATTAGAGAACTGCAAGAAAAAAATAATTTATATGTAGATAACACCAACTGATTTGTATTATCTGATGTAGACTATATGCAGGAAAGCGACATTCTCCCAAAGGAACTTTTTTGCATGTCTGATATCTCTGGCATAAAATTACATAGTCTGCATATTCAAGCAAGCATTCCCCTTGTTCAAATAAACTACCCGGTCTACCTACATATGTATGTAGGTATATCGATCGATACCAAAGCTTCTAAAAGCCAAACATTTTTAACGTCCCCGTTTGTTTTCGAATTTGCAGGTTACGATACTGCGGAAAAAGTCATATTGGCTTACAACGGCTTGAATCAATGGGGACAGAAGACGGGATCCGGTACGTTCCATGGCTGTCCCGTTAATAGGTGCGCCTTAACCGACGACAGGAGCAAAGCTGGCGATGCGGATGCTATCATATACAAGGATCACTTCACTCATCCCGGCGTGATGAGGCCATCGAAACAGGTTTGGATCTTGTACTACCTGGAGTGTCCGTATCATACGCAGAACGTAAAACTCCACGACGTCTTCAACTGGACGGCAACGTATCGGAGGGACAGTGATATCGTGGCGCCGTACGAGAAATGGATGTACTATAATCCGCAGGTATACAAATTTAATATTTAATAATATTTATTTAATAATAATCAACCCGGATGACACAGGTGTATGGGTTTTGTCAAAAACCCATACACCCATATATTAATTGATATATTCGTTTAAACTATAAATAACTTTATCAGTCAAATAAGATTTCAACATATCTTTGAAATCATTAAATTAAATTCGATGGCAGAGAGTTAAATAATTTTAAGCCCATGCAATTTCGAGACAATTTACTAACTTCCAGTCTAGCAAAAGGAACCCTAAACTGATTTCCAATCCTCACACCGTAGCCATGAATTTCCCTACTCTTCACAAACTTTACCCTGTTCAAAGAAATATGTACACTTACAATTAGTTCGAAAATGTATAAGCCCGTTAATGGCAATATTTGAAGTTCTCGAAAGAGCTCCCTGCAACTATAGGTACTGCATACATTTGCGATGATTCTCATAATTCGTTTCTGCACCACAAAAACAGCATGCGCAGTAGACGATCCTCCCCAAAAACCAACGCCATATCGCACTCTACGCTCAAACAAGGCATAATATGTAGCTATCACCTCCTTTCTTGTTAGTGCATACTTTAAATTACGAAATAGGTACGTTAAGGAATTGAGTTTAGAAACTAAATATTCACTATGGTTTTTCCATGTAAGGACTCTGATCCAAATGTAGGCCTAAAAAATTTGTACTATCCGTAGATGATATCATTTCACCGTCAATACAGAGATTAATTGACGGTACACTATGTTGCCTACTGTGGAATGTCACATATTGGGTTTTATCTACATTTAATAAGAGTTTATGTTCGGTCAACCACTGATTAAACCTGTCAACAAAATAATTACATTTATAATATATATATAGATATATAACAACAGAAATGTCATCAGCATAATGTATATGACTGGGATTGTCATTAATATATAACAAAAACAGAACAGGGCCTAAAACCGAACATTGAGGTACTCTCATACTATTGTTGAGACTAGTAGAATTTATAGGTTTTATAACTTCTTCAAAATTAAAATTCAATGATACAATCTGCTTCCGATCACTCAGAAAAGACGATACCCACTGCAATGCAATTCCCCTGACACCAATAGCCGACAACTTCCTCAACAAAATGCCATGATTGACGCAATCGTATGCCCTGCTGAGATCACAGAGGCTCGCAACAGGGCAGTCGCCCCCGTCAAGTTAACTTAATATATTTTGATAGAATGAATCAATAGCAGTAACCGTTGACTTCCTACGAACAAATCCATGCTGATTACAAGTTATCATGTTGAAGATATTTAAATAATCTAATAAAGGACTTTTGAAAACACAGAAGAAAGAGCCACCGGGCGGTAATTCTTCACATCCCGATAATCTACAAGTATACAAGTGATACTTACAAGATTGCAATTTTGTGCAAAGTACTTTTAGGAAATCGAAATACTGCTATTTCTTGTAAATAACAACATTGATGCTTAGGGTTGCTAACAGTTTTCATTATTGCTACAACAGGCAATTAGGTAACTCTAAGGTAGGGGTAAACTATTTTCGCGCCATCACATTGCCTTACAGAAGGTTAATTATAAATTAGAAGGTTTACCTGTTTACCTATATACTTTTATAACTGCGTGTATTACAGCAAGTATTTATGTTATATTAACTATTCGGTTATATTTTAGATGGTAAAATATGTTTCCTTAATATAGGAACATATACAATGCGCGGCAAAATTAGAGAATAAATTCATTAAATTAGAACCAATAAACACACCGTTCGAATCAATTTGTTCGAAGAAATACTCGGATGCCTCAATTTTTGTGATCATCCAGAACTGTTTAGAATAACGGTTATTGGAAAATAACGTCGCGGGGATCACGGTTATTTAAAAATAACGGTTTATCCCATCCCTAATCCTGACGTAATTCGCAAGGTACAAAATATAAGTGCCCACAGATTTGCTTATTGTCAAAAGGGCAGTGGTTAGTATTTCGAAAATTTGATTTAAAGGAAACAATCATTTCATTTCTTGAATAACAGCATTTACCTACCTAGCTTTTTGCTATTAATAAAATTTATACTTTCCACTTTTTAAATGACGTTTATTTGAAAAAAAATTGTAAGGTATTAAAATTTTGATAGCACCATTTAGACAAAAGTAAAACAAAAACAGCCTTACCAACGTGATGAGTGAAGAACTCTAGATGGATATTTCGGCAACTGAATTGCCATCCTAGCAGAATCTACAAAGGAAACTAATGTTGGACGTAATACCCTGGAAGATATGTTATTCAGTGGAATTCAAGAGGTGTTCTGGTGCAGTGCATATCTTCCCAGGTACTACGTCTAACATGAATTTTCCTTTGTAGATTCCACTGAGGATGGAAAATAATTTCCGAAATACGTATCTGGAGTTCTTCACTCGCTAAGGTGGTAAGGGTATTTGTTGTTTTACTTTTACTATTTCCAGCCAACGTATCCTATTATTTTTTATGCCCTTCAGACAATTAAATGATCAAAATTTTTAAAAAATCGGATGTTGGCTTTTAAAAAAATTGTTGATGACGTCGTTATTTGAAAACGTGAGGGACACTTACAATTGATGCAAAAATGTTTATTTAAAAAAATTACGTATCCGAGCATTTCTTCGAAAAACAAATTGCTTACAATTTAATGACTTGCGGCGCAGTGTACATATAAGTGAATCGTTACATGTTTATGAAGCACCTTTTTTCACAAAAAAAAATGCAACACATAACCCACACGCAAATTGTAAAATGTGAAATAAATTTAATGTACATTCGCTGTGCAACTGTTAAAAAATGCTGTTATTTACAGAAATATCTAATAGATACGAACTTACTTTGTTTTAATCTTTAATAACTTTACTAAAAAATAGTAAAAATAAATATAGCCAAAGCAATTGCAAAAAATAACAATGAAGTAAATTCGAAACCGGTACAACAATAAGCAGAATAAAGAGAAACAAAACAAAAAATAAAAATTTTGTCTTTACAGTAAATGGTTTCTTGATCCAACTTTACTTTCTTTTGATAAGATATGACAAGGTTTGACCTAGTCACTTTGCAACAAATTTTGTCATCTGGAATGGGTCCATCTTTATGTTCTTTGTTCAGGATCAAATTGTATTATTTTCTTTGGCGAACCGTTTCAGTATATAAAATCAACATCAACCACTCAACTAGTTCCCTAACATCAAGAAAAGCTTTAACATTAAACCCTTTGTCAGCCCAAAAGTTTCAAAAAATATATTTGTATTATTATTTGAACAATCTACACAGATCTTTATATCAATTTGTGGATTCTGCATTAACTTACTAACAATTGATTTTAAATAACCCATTATGCCAAATACAAGCTGAACTCAAAAAATTGTAATTTTTTATTTTTGTTGCTAAAGATGAGGGTTTCATGAGAGCACTAAAATCTTTTGAAGAAGAAAAGTCTGCCATTATTTTCAATATTATTTATTTATCGTATCGTACACATGTTATAAAATACAAAATATTGCATTCTTGCGTTTGGTTTACCATTTAGACGTGTATTGATCAGGAGATACTGAGATTATCTGATTGTCAGCTAGTGCTGCTTCATAAAGCATCATATACTCTATGTATATGATGCTTTATGATGTCTATGACATACTTTTTTTAATATTAACTGTTTGTGAAGAATTCAAAAAAATACACTTAAATGAAATTTCTGATGTTTATTCTCCAAGGAAGGACAAGCAGAAATTTTACCATTACTGCCGAGAATGTAAACAAGTGTGAAGTGTTTTTTAAAAGTTTTTGCTAAGGGTGAACAAGAAGAATGTTAAAATTACTAGTTTTCAGTTTCTCATCTTAATAAATAAACCACCTGCCTTTTGCAAACCACCTCATATGATACACACGCAGAATAGATAAAATAGCTCGCTCATACGGATTTATAGACAATAGTAGTTGATATTGACCACACATTGACAAAAGTCTAACCTAAGTCTAACGGCACTTTGTCTAATGTCTATTTAATAACTTGTGAAATCGCACACGTCCCATGATAAATCGCATTGCCGTTTCTGATTACACGAGTGGTCAGATAAGGGATAGCTACATATAATGTTCATAAGCAAGAAAGTAATAGCTCGAAAATCGTATGTCGTACATGTTGGAAGCAGTAACGTATATAGTCTGATATGGTGATAGGGGTATCCATACAGTAATATAATGATCTAAGGGTATAACCTAGTAGTTGTAATAAAATTCGAGATATTAAAATAAGTTGAAACCAACAATGTGCAGTTCATTTACGACGTAAACAGTGGTAAAGATTATATTCCATAAATTACCAAAATATTATAATGTGTGTTGTGTATTATAGATTTCAAATAAACCATTATTTCTTGATAGTGAAAACAATATGTTATTTTTAGCACAGTTTAAGGGTAAACAATTTTTATGACACCAAATTCATCTCTAGAATTAGAAATAAATGAATATTACCTATGCCTTTCCAAATTATTTACAAAAATAATGAAAAGGAGCGGCCCCAGTATACTATCTTTCCCCTGTCCATGAACACCTAAAGCCTCTAACCCCATCACTTATTGTTAGTCATCTTGAGTTTTTACAAACTGTTTACGATTCTCCAAATACGAAACAATCCAAGGTATAGTGTGGAATATTAATATTCAGAATCCAAATCTGCGAAAACAAATTGCACAATGATTACAGCACTTTTTTTCCAAAAACTAACAGTAACATTTTGAAAAACTAAAACTTCGTAACGTTTAAAAAAATGTTTAAAAAAAATGTGTAAATAAAAATTTAACACCAACGACTTTCAATCGTTAAAAGCTTAACTGCTTTAGAGATTGAATGCTGTTAAATTGTTAAAAATAAACCTTGCACAGGTATCATGATGTGAATATGATTTACTAATTTTAATTTACATTCCAGGTCCGACAGGTATCTCAAATGAGAGATTACGCGGCAAACAAAACCAAAAAGGTAGCGTGGTTCGTGTCGAATTGCGGCGCCCGAAACGGAAGACTGGCGTACGCCCGTGAGCTGGCCAAGCATATATCCGTGGACATCTACGGCACGTGCGGTTCCCTAAAATGTCCCCGTTCCGATAAAAAGTGTTTCGATCTCCTAGATAAAGACTACAAGTTCTATTTAGCTTTCGAAAACTCGAACTGTAGAGACTATGTAACGGAAAAGTTTTACGTGAACGGACTCGGTCGCAATATCTTGCCGATAGTGATGGGGGCGCGACCGATAGACTACGAACGCAGTGGCCCCGAAGGTTCCTACATACACGTGGACGAGTTTGCTAGTCCGGCCGAATTGGCCGCCTATCTGCACAGGTTGGACAAGGATAACGACCTGTACAATTCGTATTTTCGTTGGAAAGGCACGGGCGAATTTATAAATACATACTTTTGGTGCCGTCTCTGTGCCATGTTACACGCACCCTCGAAACCGAAACACTACGAAGACGTGAATAACTGGTGGCGAGGATCGGGAGTATGTACCTCCAAGTCGTGGAGGAATATCGAAACGTAGGCGCACATACAACTTTTTTTTGTTGATATATACCTAAATACATGTTTTGTTGTACATATATCTATAATAATTTATTAAATTTTTAGTGTTTTAAAACGTGTTGTAATTATCATTGTCTGATACTTATCCTTATCCTGATAATAATCATTGTTAATTTGGTAAAATTTCGTAACTATTTATTTATGATAACTTTAAGAATTGTTTTCCTTTAGATTTTAGTCAACATCAGCTACCCATTCATACATTTTTCCTTGAAATAAGCAATAAAGCGATCGACATTAATAGAAAATTTTCAAAAAATAGTAGTACTTGCTAAGTGTGTATAAATAAAAATCTTATTCTCTCATTATTTCCATGAATGTGTATGTGAAGATGCGCAATGTGAAAAGAAAATTATATTTACTAAGTTTGTACTTCATGTGTTACATATCTCCATTATCATAATATAGTTATTAATTTCATATTTCTTGATTATTTTCGTTTTTACCACATAAATTTTAATTTCGCGCTCTATTAACCCTCAACAAAGATTTCCTATTGTAATAGGGAATCATTACGCCACTCTTTAATAAAAAATAGTGTATAATATAATATCGGGTGATCAATTGAATTCATTATTAGAGTAGGCTATGAATATTACTGTTGTGTATGTAAACACGTATGTGCTATTACACTTACTTATTATACACTTACATCACTACAATATTAATCTTAAAGAAACTAATATGTATGTATGCTGAACCATACTCAACCAATGGCCGGAATCGCATCGAATTCTATTTTTGAATACTTATACTTTCTGTAGTGCGCGTACGGCCCAAGGGGTTGCCAACTCTATGTAACAAAATATATAACAACGAATATGTGGCAACACATATTCTTATAACTGTCACATATTTGTAGAGTCTAAAATGTTCGATTTGGAACAGAAAACTTTTCTTACTGAAAGTTACTTTGAAATTAGTTGCTCCATTATTAGGACATTCATAAAAATCATGCACTTTTAGCAACGCATTTTAAAACAGCGTAAACTAAAATTATTATTCCTCAGTTTGTGATACAGTAACAAGAAGTGTTGTAAACTAAACATTTTACAACACTTCTTGTGGGACAATATCATGAAAATACAAAGCCTACTCCAATTATAAATTCGATTGATCGCTCGGTAGTATATTAAATAACGAGACAGGCCCGCCGCTAACAACCTGAGCGCCCACATACAAAACTGATTTTGCCGTCACTTTTATTTTGTAGGTATTTGCATGGGTGCTTTAATATTGTGATTTGCCGCCCCCTGACTGTGCCGCCCGCTTACGGCAGCCCTAAGACAGGTCGTCTTATCGCACGAGCCCAAGTTTAACATCCGGCGACGAAGCGAAGATAGTACTCATGGACGAGGGCGATGTCATATGACAGGAGCTTTTTTATGTTATTTTTTTTCTTTTATACCCTTTTTCTCATATATACACTCCCGGATACTTGTTTACCCTCATCTGAAATTGTAATGCTATTCGTAAACCACTAACATTGTTCATTTGAAACAATCTCTTTTTTTAATTTATATATTCTAATACATCCTACCGATGACGAAAATTACCATACTGCACTGCAATTGATCTGAAAATGCTGTTCCTCTATTATTTGTTTATTGGAACGCGGCCACTTTATTACCCTCGCCAGTCTATTTCAGTCATCCGATACGAAAGGTATTCCGAAATTTATTAAAAAATATTTAATTTCTTTAGTTTCTACCGTTTATTTATTCTTACTATCTTATCAATATTTTTCCTACATCATAATTGAAATGGCGTGGTAAAACGCTAACGGAAACAGAGATGGGCAAGATTCTTGCGTTTAAACAAGAAAATTACTCAAATCGAGAAATTGCAAGGAAAATCAATCGAGATATCCTTGGACGATTAATAATTTTCTAAATAATCTCGACAATTACGGCAAAACCCGAAAAGGTCGCACGGCGAGGGTAACAACGGATCGAGAACGGAGGTGTTTTACGTGAAGCATCAAATTCTAAATTATCTGCACGTGCAATTAAGGAAACAGTTGGAACTTCAACAAGTGTACGTACAGTCCGTCGAGTAATCAAAAAATGTCCCCATCTCTCTGAAAAAGAAACCACATTTACTTCAGCGCCATGCTCAGCTATCATTTTGTGGTGCTCATATGACCTGGAAGGAGGAATAGAAACAAATCATCTTTAGTGACGAGAGAAAAAAATCATTTAGATTGATGGTTTCCAATTACTATGATCTGAGGATGCCCGAATTATTTTTATCCTGTCGCCATGCGGCCATGTGTTGGGCAGCAATTTACTTTTGTGGTGTGATAGATTTGGTTGTCTTGGAAGGACGGCAGAATTCAGCCGATTATGTTGAGGTTTTAGAAATTGAAAAAATCAATTTTGATAAACTATTTGAAGGCCAAAAATGGTTTTTCCAACAGAATAACGTGGCTGTCCACACTGCAAGACGTGGTTTGCTGAGAACAATGTAAGTGTGTTAGACTGGCCAGCCCTCTCCCCAGACTTTAAACCTTATTGAAAATGTTTGGGAATGGTTAGCGCGGAAAGTTTATGCCGAAGGAATATAGGAGAGGCTTTATGGCAGCAACTGAAGCTGCTTTTGAATCAATACCCATGTTATTTTAAAAAAAATTATATAATTCTTTAGGAAACAGGATTCGATGTAATGGAGAACATACAAATATTAAGGACGTATAAATTTATTGCGGAAATAAAAAGTATCCATTTCATTATTATTTTCTCTGTATGAGGGTAAACAAGTGTCCCTGTTAAAATAGGCACTGTGCAGAAGAAGATAATTAATATTTTCTATTTGAGCATTTTTATTTCGTACTTATCATTAACTAACTTGAAACTTGGAATAACTATTATCAAAATTATTTCAAATCAATAACACTATATTCAAATTCTTACTAAAATTTCGTTTCAGGATACACAAGTGTCCGTAAGTGTATAAGTTTCAAAATTTGGAGATTTTCGTGGTGGTAGGTAAGAGATTTTAATAAGGCGACAGTAGTTCTACATAAGGATTTCATAGCCGCTTTTTGACAATTCAAAAAGCACAAATGAATTTGCGAAAAATGTTATCAATAAAAAATAGCAAAGGACACGTTTAATATTTGACTGGCTTTAAGGGACATTCATTCACTTTTCGGAATTCATAAACAGTTAGCAACTCATCTCAAATCTCAAATCCAACTCCGAATAATTCGTTGAAAATGAATATGTTCACATACGTTTCTACTTTTTGGTCGTAGTAAAGTCAAACCATTGATAGTCAAACCAATCCGATCCCTGAAGCAGTACCGTCGTTCGAACACAAAATTTTACGTGAAAAATTCTAATTTTGTATCACCGACAATTAGCTAGTAGCTACATAGCCGTACATAACAATACAATGCCTACAAATACATAGCCATATTCGTGCTGTAGCTGTAAGGCGACTTTACAGCAAAAATGCATAAGAAATTGCCTAATCAAAATGAGTTAAAAGTAACCATCTTGAACAGAGTGCAAGAATGTCTAAACGATAACGCAGTCAACCAGTCGTACACTGCGGATATGAATTACTTCTATTAATTTAGATAAACAAACATAAAAGTAATATTTATTTGATAAGATAGCTAAATAAAAACAATCTATTATTTGTTTTAAATGGACAGCTTTATATATATATATACATATATATAATATAGTTATTCAAAATTACAATAGTAATAATTTAATATTTACAATCACACAATTTCATAAAAATTGCCCATATAAACAGATAAAAATTTAGACAATTACTAATAACGAATGTAGTTGGTCACAGATATTAGGAAAGAATTTATTCAATCTTTAGATCAAAAACTTTAGCAGTACAATCATCAGATGTGGTTATCAAAAATGTTTTGTCCTTTGATACACACATATTTAAGATATCTTCTTTATGTCCAGTTAAAGTTTGAACTAATGTTCCAGAACGGGCATCACATACATGAATTTCTCCATCTGTTGTGCTTACTAAAAATTTGTTATTTGCTACCCACTTCATACCTGTCAATGCACAATTTCTATTATTGACATCATACTTTAAAGATTGTTTCCCGATATCCCATACACATAATCTTCCTGACAATGATCCAGTTATCAAAACACCTAATTCACTACCAAACAGTAGGAATTCAACATCTTCCTCCTCACCGCTTATAAATTTCCCAACCATTTTTCCATCTGTGAGTTTAAGCACATGTGATTTTGGTGCAACAGCTAGCAAAGAGCCTTCTTCATTAACTTGTATATTTGTTATTTCATCTAAATTCCCTATTTGCCATGTGGCAACAGCAGTTTTCATATCCCACAATTTCAGTTGACCATCAGAATAACCAGCAACTAACCTTTTGCCATCAGGCAAAATTTGTCCGAATGTTGATGGTGCACCATGAGAAGCTAAAACTTTGCAATGACCTTGTGGAATTTGCCAAATAAAGATGTCTCCAGATTGTATTCCAGCAATTAAAACATTCGCTAGCTGATGCCAACGTAACCATTCTAGGTCATCTCCACCATAACACCAAATAAGCTTTTTCTCTTTAACATTCCATACTTGTATTAATCCACCCATATCGCCACTTGCTACATACTGACTATCATGGTTAAAGCCAACCTCTGTTACAGAATCGTTGTGACCAGTGCATTCAAAACATACTTCACCATTAGAAATTTTCCAAACATAAGCAGTATCATCCTGAGCTCCAGTAACAGCTAATGATCCATCTGCACTTATATCGCAGACAAATACCGACATTGTATGCTTCCCAAATGTCAATTTTGACATATCCACACTCTCTGTTTCAATATCATCCGGGCTTTCAGCAACACCTTCATTTTCCTCCATACCTTCATCTTCCATTTCGTCTTTATCAACTATTTCTTCGTCATCATCTAAGTAAATAACTTCAACATTCTCCCCAAGTTCATCAGCAAAATTAAACCTATCCATTTCGACTAATTTTAATGATCTATACTAATGTTACCTTTAAATAAAAAAAACAAATACAAATATATCTAACCTATATCTATCAACATGTGTAAAACAACAAGATTACCAAATGGACTAGAAGAAAATAATATCTGCCAATCAAATAATACAAAATTTTACTGGTACTATACATATTGGTATAATTATTATTAACTAAAATTTGGGCTACAAATAGAATTCATTCAAGTCTTTTTTATTATAAGCTGTATAACACACATATTATCCATTTGTTATAAAATTATTTTCTTCACTTATCCACTTTGTATTATTACAGCCGTTTTTTCGCGACATGGAGTTTTGAAGCATGTTTTTGATCCGGTTTCATGGTATACGTCATTTTCTGTTCGCTAAAGTGCATGCAATTTGAACATATATAAATGGATGCTCAGCGTAATTACAAATGACAATTAATAGCATTAGACGAATTATCATATTCAATTTTAAAAAGGAGCTTACTTTGTCAATTGCATGAAATCTTAAAACCGGCTTCTCAAGAACCTTTCACAATTTTAGGAGTAAAAGTGCATTCAAATCTGTGTAAAACATGGCAAAGGTACAATATTCTTAATTTACAACACAGAATTGCGACACTAAAGGCACTATTAAACACATAAATCTTATATTTGAAAACACGATACGCGGAAGAATTTGTACCAACCGTGGTAGTTTCCGTGCGGAAACTACCACGAATTGAAACCGGGAAAGTTATCGTAATGCAATTAGAGGAATTATGAACAATTCTATTCTATTTTTACCTTGAGTCTTCTTTTAGGTCGCGTCGATTCATCTTAAATGGAACCTATAAAAATATCAAAACATTTTATTATAATTTTGATATGAAAATATGGATTTCAAATATGAATCCCCCGAACGAAAACGATCAAGCCCGGGTGAAACCGAACATACTTTTGAGGCGGTTATTTGAAATTGAAAAATAAAGAAATGAAATCGTCATGTTATTATAATAAGATGTAATTACTAACAAAGATTATGGAACAAATACTTACATGAAAATCACGTCATACGTTTCCAACATCGGAAATCTTCATGTCCTGCTCTATATGTATATTTATTTAGCTTTATAATTAATGTAATTGTAATGAATTTTTAAATCTTACTGAGTATATTTTAAAGTAAATTGCTCTTGTAATTTCAATATTTTATTTAAATCGGTTGAGAAAATATCCGATTGACGTGGACGGTCTCCAAACAACGCCGATTCTGTTTCTGGCTGATTTAAAAAGTATTTCAATTTAATAATAACTTAATGAAAAAAATAATGGGAAAAGCTAAGGGAAAAGCGAGAATATTGCAACCACTAAACTAAACTATTTGCCACTCCGAACAACAATAATATCCAGCAGTTCAAATTCGACTACTTTATGCGTATACGTATGGACAACATACGGGCTACGAAAGTACCAAAAAAACATTGGCAATACGAATATCAAGGCGCAAAGACACATATACCGAAACATTACAAGAGAGAAGGGCAAATACATATAAATAAGATAAAAGCCTTCGCCTGGAATCTCGATACATAAAATTTAGATATCTTAAATGGCAAATATTCTTACGTATATTTAATGCGAAAATTAAAAATTGACACCGAAATGATTATAAGATGGTGCCGATAGGCGCCGGTGAAACTAGTTCACATTTGTAATTAATTAATAGTCTCCGTTCAAGAACTTGTTTTAAATGTAGGCATCCTAACACTATCGTTAATTTTTTTTGTTACTTGTTTTGTTTTAATTTCCTTCAGAGATGATATTTATTAATTATGTTATTAAATTTAGTTTTGCATCCTCCAAAGTCAATATTGTAGATGTTCAGTAAAGCTTGCTCTTTTTAAAAGCTTTATATAATTATTTTATATTGAACTTATATAATATTATGGGATATTCTAATAAATAATGACTTGATAAAGGATAAATGGAAATTGAATTGGTGTGGGACTTAAGATTTGTATTATTTTCAAATCGATAGAATATTCAGAAGTGTGTTAAAATTGGTTACGAGTCAAACTAATGTAAAGCTCTTAAAAACGAAAATTAAGATCACGTTCACATGCGTATTTCAGGTACATGGCACCACATGCATAGCACCAGCCCCTTTCTCTTCAACACTTCAAATTGATAAACGACATTCTTTTCCACCTAAGATACTTAAGCAAAGTTTTACACTAATATTTTAGGATACGACTACCGCCGACGAATATAATAGAACTTTTCATCTAAAGGTGTCACCCTAATTTTCTAAGTATACGGCGTATAATGGGCCATCTATTGACAACTTTTACAAGCAGAACACTCGGGTGAAAATAAATGCATTGCATGAACTCATTGTATATGTATCCTTGTATATACATAATATATGTATATACAAGGGTAAGTGTAATATATACACATTTATAATACATATTTACCTATAAAAAAACAGTAATCTCACAAATACATTGATCTACATTACAAATATATCTTAATTATTTCGTTCGTGTGAAAACCTGCCCAGTCTGGCCAATGGTAAAATGATTAACATACGGAATTTTAATCATTTTACGCTCTTGGCGACAGTGTATGTTCGAATTCGAAAAGTTATCTCAGTCAAGTGGAACTCAACAAAAGGATGTATTTTCCTAAAAAATATATGTAGAATTGAAAAATAAGCTTAAAAGTTATGTGTATTTTTTTCATTTCAACATATTCAGCATTCGGATAGAGTAGTAAACTTATACATCGGACTGTCAAATGTTTACTTATCAAATAAGTCTGTTCGAGAATGTAACTTTAAGATATTTTCTGGGATGGACAATAGCAAATATATCTAAAAAGGATCAATTGCTGATAACACCAGCTTCGATTAAACTTATTACATTTTTTGGGTTTTAAAAATAATTAAATTATTGAAATAGAAAATAAACACAGAAAGAAAAATCCATCTGTAAATTACAGAACCCCAGAAAATTATTAGGTTATTGACATTATTTGGTTAGCGTCATTACTTGAAACACTTTTGTCGCCAAAATGACAAGTTTGGAAATAGTATGCAGCGTTCTCAAACCGCTGCGTCGCGAAAAAAACGCCTTATATATATAATTATAGCGCCCTTCTATGGTTAAGGAGTATTTTCAGAAAATACTTTATCAAAAATTAGCCTTTTGTACATTGGGTTTTATAGTACTATATACTATACTATTAATAAACACACTGTATCGGATCACTCCTCCCACAAAATAGAATGAATAATTCGGAACACGTGTTTCGGGAATACATGGGTTTCCATCGGCACATGTTCATGTACTATAGTTGTAGTTGCAGTTTTGTTTGAAATGAAACAGAAATAAAATCAATAAAACGCCAGTGTCCGCATGGACTGGTGCCACTGCTAGCACAGAATCTGCTATGCTGCTAGCTTGCAGGATCATGCAAGTGGTCATGGGATGTCGCCCAAATTTAATTAACAAGGAAATCGTTATTTGTAAATAATCCAATTGATGGTAATAAACTAAACAGAAGTGTTTTTTTAAATATGGTTGATGTGGACAAACCAAAGCAATAATATATACAATAATTTTATTTTAGATGGACAGTTGTAGAAGTTAGAAAATGTAAATTGTAAAGTAAAACAAATGAAATCCACAGAGCAATAATACTACATTTCACTAACCACACTCACATTCTCATTAATATGCAGTAAGTACTAGATTGTCATAAACTACTGTATTAAATCTGACTTATCTAATCTCCCATTGATTTGTCAGATAATCTAAATTCCCAGTGAGTAGCACTAATTTAATAAGCTTTTATGGAATATATGCCCACTTACAAGTTGCCCAGAAAAGATAGACCATGCTTGATGGATCCACCACCATATTGCCGAAGTACAAACAGAAGTTTAGCTTTAGAAAAATCCATAGAACCTGTAAAATTAGAGGTATCTGATCCCTCTAAATTGCTGCAATTTGTAGAATCTCTTAAAGATAATAATTCAAAGGGTTTAGAAAAAAAAATTAATAAATATGTAAGTATATTTTTTAATATGGCTCATATGTATTAACTGGTTCGATATTATTTACTCTCTGATTTTATAGCTCCAAAAGGAAACTAATGCTATCCAATCATTCCTGATCCTAGTAGCTGAAGATGAAGCATATGTGCAAGTTGTGGGATCAAAAAAATTAGAATTTGTTAAACGAGCTAAGGTTTCAAAAAATATATTGGATTCAATGTATGGTACATATAAGAATCCATCTAAGGGCTTAGGAGAAATTGATCCAGTGTTTCAGAACCTCATGAAAGAAGTATTGGATAATGTACCTAGTAATATAGTTACTGTACCTATACTAACACCGGAAAGTTCAAGTATGTAGCTTTTTCATAATTACTACAGAATATAGTGCAGCTTAACAAAAGCACTTATATTTCACAGCTTTGGCTCTTATTTTGGTGTGCTTAGTAAATCCAGCAAAAAGTAATTCGTTCACTATTCAGTTAGTTAATGAATCTTTTCGGTTTTGTCTTGCCATATTATTGAATACAACTACGTCAGAGGAAGAAGCAAAAACTAAACGAGAGTGTCAAGCCTTATTAGATGTGGCCCGAAAACTATTCACACACTTGGGTGATCTTACAGATTTATTACATGAGATTATGTCTGCAGCTAGAAACCTAGTGGATGCAGAAAGATGCTCTTTATTTCTTTTGGATGACGCAAAGGAAAACTTGGTGGCTAAAGTATTTGACAGTACTACCGATGCTAAACAAGTGAAAGTTCCGAAAACTGCCGGAATAGCTGGTAATGTTTCTTTCTCTCCGCTATTATCTTATTTTGTGTAGATACCACTTCGTACATAGGTTATGTTGTTTCGACGGGCGAGGTTTTAAATATAAAGGACGCATATGAACATCCTTTATTCTACAAAGGCCTTGATGAGAGGACGGGATTTAAAACTCGTAACATTTTATGTTTCCCCATACGTGGCGAATCTGGTATTATAGGTGTAGCTCAATTATGCAATAAAAAAGAGGGTGATTTTACAATTGATGATGAAGAAACAGCAATAGCGTTCAGTGTTTATTGCGGCTTATCGATAATGCATAGTTTGGTGTATAAAAAGACAATGGAAGCTCAAATGAGAACGCAACTTAGCAATGAACTGATGATGTACTACATGAAAGTTGAGGATGAAACTGTCAGAAGAACTTTGAATTGTGTGGATCCCCATAACATACCATACTTTGAAAACCTTAATTTTGTAGCGAGAATTATACCTATAACGGAAAGTGCTTGTTATGTAATGAAAATGTATGAGCATCTAAAATTAATAACAAAATTTGATATCCACCGAGAAACGCTCATGAGATTCATACTGTATGTACAAAAAGGTTATAGAGATACTCCATACCATAATTGGTATCATGCTCTTTGTACTGCACATTTCTGCTATGTTACCATACGGAACTTTAAAATGATAGAGCTTGGGTTTATATCGTATGTAAATCCTCTTGTTCTGCTGATACAAACAATTAACACATTTTTACAGGCCTCTAGAAGCTTTAGCTTTATTAACTTCTTGCTTAGGGCATGATATAGATCACAGGGGAACAACTAACTCATTTCAAGTATCAATGGGCTCCACTTTGGCAAGTTTATATTCCAGTGAAGGTTCCGTAATGGAAAGACATCATCTAGCTCAAACGCTTTGTATTCTAAATACGCAGGTATAAGAATTACAAATTCACCTACAGTGAGACACTAAAGTTTAAATATACCACACGCTCGTGTGGTACATTCACTTAGAAATTTAAAAACAAAAATTCCCTTACCACCTTGTTGAGTAAAGAACTCTGAATACGTATTTCGGCAACTAAGTTGCCATCCTCAGCAGAAAACTAC
>JARFOC010030166.1:0-30711 GCA_031763485.1 Osmoderma eremita
AATACAACTGTTGTTTATATAGATTTTCGATCTTATGGTATATTTCCCCACAAAAGCCATAACTTTGGTTTTCTGAGTTATTCATATTTAAATGATAGTGTTACCCCGAAAAAGAGTAAAAATGAGGATAAGGTGATCATTGGTATCAGAATTGGGTTTGCTGGATAGATTAAAATGTATTAGTTGCTCTACGTGTTGTTAATAATATGAAAATCTGAGATTATAATTTTATAATCTCTTAAAAAGAGTTCTTGTAAATGTAAACAAAGCATCGATTGTTGCCTAAGAAATTCTATAACTGTTATTTACAGACGCTGTATTATTAAATTCATGGGCGATTTTAACGGATTGCCGGCGATGGGCCGTTTCAAACGCCATGGCCGTATCTAATGGCCATAAGTTGAAATGGCCGTATCTATGGTCATTAGTGTTATGGCATGGCTAAACAAACTTGTCAATTTACCCTTAATGGCCATTAAGGTGACCCCTGTATCGAAGGTTATCTTAAAAACTCCTTAGTAAGTCAGCAAGGGAGGTTTGCGTGCCTACATAAATCTTCCTTGCTGCTGACAATAATTTATGTCTTATATTCCAGCAATAGAATGAGCGAATAAGAAAAGTTTCATATTTAACTTCTAATGTAAAGTCCATAGGTAATTTAGTTTAGTCTTTTGACATATGTAATAGTTTCTTATCAATTTATTTATCTTAAAACATTATATTAACAACATAATTAGATTGCATTCTTGCTTCCTTGAGTTTCTATTTTTAAATGAATCTTATGGTTGATTAATCTGAACGTATAGGTATAATTTTAATATGTTGGGCTTATTATAAAATTTTATAATTTTTATAACTATTTACAGCATGCAATTGGAAGGAGTTTCTTCGATGAAAAACCCAACCCTTTATTTTTCGTTTGCGAACAATTGCTATACCTAGTCTTAGCATTGGCAATATGCATAACAGCTACACTACTGATATTACCGTTTATTTTAATCAAAGAAATGATTAATGTGTACTTAAAAACAAAATTCGGTAGTAAGTATAATGGATTATTGCGAGGCATGGATGCTATATGGACTTCTGATACCGAAGAAGCCAAACACATCATTAACAGTATAGTATTCCTGCAAATTAGAACCTCACCAGAAGATTTTATAGTTTTTCTGAAACAAAAGATTAAAAACACAAGAGATTTGTGTTTTAATAGCGCTTTACGCTGTTCATTTAATTATTACTACAGAATTCATTCTGATAATATCCTCAATGAAGCTATACGGACAATAACATTAACATCGAGCGAAGTCTCATCTAAGCAAGGTTTTGAGGAAAGAATTAGCGATCTTGCCAATCAACCACTACCTGCATTTTCTTCCTACGAAATATTAATTTCAGATAAACCAATCGAATTTCACGGCGAGGGAAACGAAAGTAAAAATTATGTCGCTATTCTCAGAGTGCATCACAGCATGGGTGACGCGTATAGTTTATTAAATTACTTGCTGAAAATAGTCGACCGAGAAGAGAATTTCCATGAAACGAAAGGAATCGTAAGAAATTGTGATAGCAGTACGCAAACACAGAAAAGAATTTGTTCAAAAGAATTATTATATTATTACTTGGATTATCTTGATCAGGCTTTACATATAATGAAAAATACTTCAGTATATTTTTTCCCTTTATTTGTGCCGCACGATGATAATATCTTACATGGATCTACTCTGAGTGGTGAAAAAATACTGGTTTATGACATTGAAGTTGGAACAGAATATATATCAAAAATTAAATCAATAAAATCTCATTTCCAAGATTGCAAATTTAGCGAAGTAATATACACGGCAATTTCAGCGAGTTTATCGGATTATTTCGAACAGGTGTATTAAGAAAATAAGTTACTTGTTGTTACTAACATTAGATAGTTCTAGCATACCGAAACAATTCCTAAAGATATACATATGTCATTTGTATACAGAATTAAGGGTGATTTTAGTGCTATAACGGTGAAACTTCCTGTACACATCGACGGAATGTCGCCCACTGAAGATTTGATACAAAGGTTGAATAAGATCAAAAGGAGCCACAACCATGTACTTCAATCTATTGATAGTTTGGTACGATTCTGACAATGACTTTACATATTGTTAAAATATTTAGCTGTAGGTGTTTTATTGGCTATCCCAAACGGGTTCCTTCCTACCTGTTGCTTTGTCAAGGAGATTGTGCAAATTGGGTATGAAAACTACCGTCTCATTAAGCAATGTGCCGGGAATAAAGCCAGTGATGATAGATGGAAATCGTTTGAAGGACATTGTTTTTTGGACTCCTAATGTATCCAAAACAGGTACGTAAAACAAACAGCAGGAATTTTACTTTAAATTCAGTTTGTGTGTTATTGCGTAGGCATTGGATTTAGTGTCTTCACTTATGATGGCCGCCTCCAACTTGGACTAATTACGGACGCAGTCTTATTAAAACGAGAAGAAGCATCGCTCATACTGAAAAATGTATATAAATATATTGATTTGTTAGCTAAGAAAATTTGTGCCAAAGATTAATTAGTGTATATTTTTTAATATTTTAATATGTTGTGAATAGTTAACTGCTGATTGTATATTGTATTTATTCCTCTAGGTTATATTTAGCTTTGTTGCAATCCAAAAACATACATAGGTCATAGGTTATTTTCTTTTGAGAAACAAGTTATTAATGAAATTAAAAAAAAGATAAAGAAGATTATGTATTCCTACAATATGCAACCAATAATATTTTATACGTACAATAAAAGAATGATTGAATGTAAAATATGATAATATTAAATAATTATCACTAAGCTGTTTAACCGGTATTAACTGGGAATAGAAAAAATCCCAGTGTTGTATTTCTCTTTTTTTTTAATAATCACTGTATTTCCTGGTTCAATAAAGTTAAACTTTGGATCGTTTTTGCATCACCTTAATGCAGCGTAAAGGAATTACATGTAAACTGCGTAACATTATGCCTTGACTTGTGACTTTTAAAAAAATGACCCCCATGCAAACTTTCGGCTAAAGTGACGTAATTTGTTGATGTATACAACTCTCCATTATACCTGTCAATATTTGCTTAACTTTAATGGAATGTAACTCGATTCTTTTAAATGCATTTAGTTATATAATTTTATTCCTTGGGCAAAACCATTTCAAGCGGTTTAAAATATTGATATGCATTATAGATAGTTGAATGATTTTGCACAATTTCATGAAGGCATTTTTATTTGTTGTGCTACTAATAAGGGCCTAAAGTTTTCAACGATCGGTTAAAGGAACAAGCATATTAGTTAAATTTTCTGTATGTGTTCTTTAATACTTTGAATTTTATGGTTGAGTTTAATTGAAACCGGAATCCAGCCGTGGTGACATCATAACTGTGGTCGGAGTGGAATGCAGTTGAATTGAAATGTAGTTTCTGCAATGTTTTTTCATACTATTTAAGATGTACAGAATAAATGCCACCCATTAATTATGTTGTTGCTATTCTGTACTATATTCTTCCACAATTTTAGTATTGTAGAACTATAGAATGATAGCCAGAATCCGGTAAATCGTCTATATTTATCGGATAAAAAACATTTTATATCAATGAATAAAACATTTGACATGTCTATGAATATAATAAAGGTTATTATAAGTAGATATACATAACATACATAGCCCGATAATAATATTTAGTTATAAGAAAATTTCTTAACTTCCTTATTGTTATTCCTTTAGCTTATTAGCTATTTTGTTTTGATTCACTTTTGAATAATTATTTATTTAGAAAGAATGTTACGTAGTACTTTCACATTCTCCGCATGTTTTGTAATTACCAATACCTTTGTGAATAAGCATTCCAACTGATTTTTTAGAGCAGATTTTTGCTTTTACAATTTAAAACTAAATTTTTAAATATATTATTGGTTAAGACCTTAAAGAGTGAAAGCCTTGCCGAGATTATATTTACAAAGAATCTTTACGAATTTTCAAACCACTTTAATCTGAATGGTGCAAATATTGATGTATCTCAAAAGTCAACTAACTGTCTTGACTATGTAACCAGCAATATATAGGGGAAGGTTGCCAATATCGTACCACTTAAGATATTTTGACTGCTAGCGGAAAATTCATGTGCGGTTCTTACCACATGTTTAGCTTAAGTGATAGAGTGACAACTTGTTTAAATGATACAAGATAATAAATGTTTACACCATGACTTATCTATTAAATATATCTCACTTTATGAAAAATCTTCAAAATGTACGATTTTGGGAACCGATATCGATTAAATCGTACCTAGTGGTTATGAAAATCATAGTACGCTTGAAACATTAAAATTTGACTTGGTGATAATAACAAAAGCAGAAAATAAAATATAATACGTTTATTAAATACCAAATAAAAATAAGCTTTCGTGAAAGAATAAAAATAAATAAAAATTTGGTATAATAGGGGCATGTTTTGTATCGTTTTAGCATTCCTTCACAATCCTCCTGTACCCATACTTTGCATTTTATTGCTATTTTGAGGTTCAACATCAACGTCAGTAGGGTTAATTTCGTTAGTTACAACGTCGTTCTTATAAAGATTATCTCCCAAGCAGTCATTAGATTCTAGAAACTGTAAGTTCTTGTTGTATAATTTCATTCACTGGCAGCAAAATCTTCATCATTAAAAACCAATCGCTTTAATGGCCAACATCCACAGTTTTAAAAAGAAGTATTTCCAACAGTTGCAGCTTTATAATAAGCGATTGTTGCATCATATTGAGTAACATTTCCATTACACGTCAACCATTGGTTAAGTGCTCGATCATAAAATCTTTTCATTGGGTCAAAAGCACCCACATCAAGGGGCCTATTTGTGTGCCCTGGCAATTCTAATATATCCAAATTCTTTGCAGTGGTGGGATGACGATCGAGCAGTAAAAGTACTTCCCATTATCGATTTAACAAATTCACTAAAATGTTGTAACCAGTTTGAAAACAATTCGTTGGCTATAAATTCATTCATGAAAAATTTTGACTTTAGACAAAGAATATGTTGAACAAATTCTTCTTCAACATTTGGAGGTGATGTTTGTAGCGCTCCATTGGTGTGCGATGCTGAAGGTGAATTAAAGGTGTTCAATGCTAATCACAATGTTGTACTCTAAAATCGCACTATACAATTGCGGTCATTAAAACATTATAACCGCCACAATATCATGGATTTCGTTATGAACACTATGCTACCGCATCCTATCGGATAACTTACAAACTAGTATGGAGCTGACAGCATGATCTTCAGTACCTGGCGAAACATAACACAGTTAAGGTAGTGAGTGTGCCAGAATACTAGGAATTGCGGGGAATGTCCTGGTGGACCAGCTAGCAAGGAAGAAATTCTAAACAACCTTCAATGGAGTTGAGCCAGCTCTCGTGACCACAAACCTACTACACGCGGTGAGTGGGCAATTGAGCAGCACAAACAGCACTCACATCATCTAACAACACAGAGGCAGAGCAAGAAGATGATTGCTGCTAACATATTGTTTCTTAACAGAATACAGATTAAGGTAGTGACGTGTCTACTTACTGGACACGGCATCCTAAAGAAACACTTATACAAAATGGGAATCTATAAAGAGAAACTTATGTGTAGATGCAATGAAGAGGATAAAACTGCCTCTCATATTATATTTGAATGCTACACATTAAGCCGTCGAAGAAAAATAAAAGAGAAAAACGTTTAACGCACCTACTACTAAACCTTGTTGGGGAGGTAGATGTATTCGAATAATCAGAAAACAACCGAATGAACCCTCAAGACCGCTATGTCTTAACATAGCGGTCAAGTTCTTCCTCTGCATTAGGGAAAATGTAATCAATTACAGTATTTAACAGTTATGCAAAGAATTGCAACGTATAATAAAGAATGTATGGGACAATGTCTAGAAATCAGTAAGCTTCATTATTAAGAGTTTGGTGAAATTATTGTAGCATTCATTTCGAAATTGTGTGCTAAGGTTATGCCCCAAATAAATATTGGATTATAGCATATGTAATTTACGTTGATACGTACAAATTTAAAAGAAAGCAAGCAGTATCTGGTAAAAGGATAAAAAATATTATTAGGTAATTGCAAAAGAATGACATAACGTATTTCTTGATTAACTAAATTGAAATATTCATTGCGCGCAATGGGAATATCTCTTTGAATTTTGAAATGCAGAATCAAACCGGTTTTAGTGGCGAAAGATATATTTGATATAAAATACTACGTGATTCTATAAAATTTAAGCGATACAAAGCTGTTACTGAAAATAAAGTGGAAGAGAAAATGAAAATAATGGAAAAGTTGCTTAATTAAAATAACGGTAGATCTTAGTTTAGACGTCTGACAAATGCATTGTTATTTGTAATGTAATTGCTCCGGTGTTAAAAATATTTATAATAATTTGTAATTATTGTATAAGTACCATTTTATAGCTACATTAAGTTACATTAAGCTATATTAATCAAAAAAAAATGTTTTAAAATTAGAGAACACCACCCACCTGACAGCAGGACGAACAAAACATAGATAGTTCAACATCGGGATGTAAGCAGCACATAATTTGCCGTCTCACTTTCGTAATACCTCGTCGGCGCGCTTCCTCCAGTTTCAAGACTTCGTGGTGAATGTGATTGCGCTGGCGTCCATGGTTGTCTGCGCATTCTTGGCACAAACTTATAGCACATTCCGAACAACGGAATGTCGCCTAAGAAAGACGAAATAAATTAGAATATAAACCAACATTCTCTATGCAGTCACATTGTGAGTATGAAATTGCGTTTATTATATGGTATCTCTCGTGTAGCATGCAAGAAAAGCAATTTCAAAATATTATTAACAATAATATATACTGTAATAATATTTGAATAACATTGTAGGATAAATGTGTATTATATTTGGCACTTCGTGTATCTGATTCAAGCAAATACTGCGCCGAATCGGCAGCTTCCAAAAATCATTACTACAACGCATTTACTGCTTATATTGAGTTGCTGCCCAGAGTTGATGACCACGTAATATTTGAAAAGTACGTATGTATACAACTGTTCAGAAAAATATGTTTCTTGCACCTATTATACAGACTGTATCTCTAATATTGGTTTAATTGTACAAGCTTGTTTTAATAGTAACCAAAAAAAAACCTACCTATCTACAGGTGTGGCCCAAAATGCTTTCTTAAAAAGTTATGTGCCTTCAAAGATTCTGATTACAAATGCTGAAGTAATACAATAACACTGGCTTAACTACAGCAATTGTTGAAAATGCCCGCCTTGTGCAACAATGCATGTTTGACAGCGCCTAATCAGTTACTATCTATCACGTTACAGGATTCCCGACGTGTCCCTTATTTTTTGAAATCCTTGCTGAATACGTTCTTTCACAATCAGTGCTTGTACATTGGGAATCATCCATTCAACATGGACTAATGATATGGGATGTCCCTAGAGAATATAAGCCGAAGGATTACAGTCGAGCGAGGGAGCAGTTTATCAAACGCGCTATCAAACAGTTGCGGTACGTGCTAACCAAAAGACCTCCAGCGGCTAAACTGAAGTGTGCAGGTGCACCATCGTACATAAGCCACATCGCAACACGAACTTCATATGGTACTTCTTCTAACAAAACAGGTAATACTCCTACAAAAAGCGGGAATAGGAAATCTATTATTCCCAACATTTATAATAGAAAATTTGTTGTTGATGTCGTGTTAGACTTGTGGATTCTTTCCTGATCATCGACGAATGTTGTAGAAATCTCAGTTGAATTTTGCTTTATCAATAAACAGTACTATTCTGTGTAGTGCACTGCTATAAAAGCCAATGAGAAAATTATAATCGAGGATGATGATTATTTTCATTTAGAGTTTGTACTCATTGTACATGGTACGGTTTAAGTTGTTGTTCTTCAATAATTTTCCAAACGGTTATGTCTCAGACATATGCTTGTGCTGCTATCTTTATTGTTCTAATACCAGCTTCAGCATCATATCTAGAATTTGTTCCTCCAATTCATCTCTTCCCACTCGCAACTTTTAGGTGATAAGCAACCAGTTTCTATTGGCCTTCAACGAACTTCTAGAACTATACTCTTTGCGGGACATTGGCGATTAAGATGTTGCCCTGCGGAGTCGTTGAGTTTCGCGTTAGTTTCCGTTTGCTCTTCCATACATGAAATGGATATCAATTAATTCTGCATAATCTGTGTACATTCAACCAGATGTAATTTTAAAGATATCTAGAAAAAACATACTGTCAAACAATTTTTTGGCTATTACACATACCTGACGTACACTTATAACTACTTTCAATATTTCATACATTACTTAGTTATTTAAACATTTGTATCAATTAAAGTAATATTAAAGATCTTTAAAGGTTTTTAGATTTTTAAGAAACATTTGAAGCGCACCTGTACATATGGGCTTTTATTATTAGATCACGCCTATACAATTTGGCTAATGGTACAGAAAACAGCCTGTAAATCAGTCAATTTATTTGTTGTTTAATAAGTTAATCACATCGAATTGGGAATGTTTCCAGCCCTTATAGTTTATAGGTTATTAAATGAGACGTTTGTTAAATCTTTGTCTTCCATGTCAGCAATTTGCTTGTTCTGTTTGATACCTTTGATTGATTTGATATGTAGACCGTCGTTCCATCTTTTGTATGGTCGCCCTATGCGTCTTCTGCCTCGTGGTGTATCTCTCGCTACTTTCACGTTTTTCTTTCCATTTATCATTCTGCTTATATGGTTATTCCATTTTTTCTTCTGTTTCGGATCCAGTCTGTTATATGTGTGATGTCACTTTGTATTCCGTACTGTAATATCTTGTTTTTCGTAATTCTTCTTAAAATCCTCATTTCTGCAGCTTGAATTCTTGGTGCTGTTTAATTTTGTTTTAGAAATATACGTCAGTATCGGTCTCAATGGCGGCTATTGAATTTCTGGGAGTAAGGGATGCAGAAAAAGTAACTATGAATTAATGAGAAATGAAAAAAAAAACTTATACTTTTCTGCAATATTTCATAGTCTTTTCCATAACGTTCACATCTTAACACCAAAGAACTTTGAGATGTTTCAGAAATTTCTGTTGTCATCAGCAATTATGGCAACAAAGGCAGCTGTGAAAATCTTACTTTTTATATGTTCTTGACAAATCGCTAACATACAATCCGTCAGTTCCTTTTGAATTGTCCTCGATGTGCCCTTAAAAACATTATCGCTTTCAACATGCCCTTGAATTGCTCTATCCACGCTGCCCAAAATCAACTAACCCGCCATAAATTCCAGGATTCCCTTTTAACTCAGATTTGTTATGCTCGGAAAGCACCACTTCAAATTTTTCACAAAATTTTTTTCCTGTTCATTATGTTTCTGAATTGATTGTATACTAGTTCTACCTACCTGAGTGGCAATATTCACTCGGTCGCTACTCCTGAGATTAAGTTCATATAGATAGGTTTTATTTTCACGGTGTCCTTTAATGTACTCCTGCAAATGCCCCAAATTGGTTACCCCTTGCAGTTCCATGAAGGTTCATCTTTAAACAACAAGCATCCAAAACTATATAATCAGTTTTTTTTTACAACCACATATCCCCGAAACATCTTTAAATATTTTGTTATTAAATTATCTTTTATAGGAACTGTTTTTCTTTGTCTATTTTGATTTAGAGTTATTGTGGACGTGGGTCATCCCAGTGATCTAATTTCAATTTTCACTTCAAAACTCCGACTTGAGAAAAGGATTTTTGAAAATTCTTTAACCGAATTCATTATTGAATTTTTGTAATGCAACAGAGTGCCATTGACGGGTCATCGCGCGTCGAGGCACAACTAAACGGTGCTACGATCTCGGCAACCCCGTTCGCCGTATACCAAGCGGTCATCCGGATGTTTCGCTAGGGGACATTGTACAAATTTTATTATTGTAGGTATTTACTTTTGTGCGAAAACGATTTATTGTCTAAATTTAAAATCTAACGTAATGCAACGTAATTTTGTTTACGTATATAAAAGGTAATTTCGGAAATTACTTTTTTATATTTGATTACAGTTTTCGTATGATTTGCGACATCTAGTGGCAAGTGTAGAAGCTGCTAGTTTAAATTGTAAAGGCGTGCTCTGATTGGCTCCTTGAACTTAAAAACTACTCGTCCGCTCTGACTGGTTGGTTCTGTTTACAGGATTAGAATTATTCCTATTTTCAGAAGTCCTTTTTCGCCGCAGAAATTTCCAGAAATAGAATTTTTAGGCAAAATCTGATATAAAGAGCCGTGTACTCCATTGTTTGTTTCGTTATTTTGTCATCGGTTACTATTCTGCTTCTAGTACGTTCCTTACTTATTATCATTGCTTTTGTTGAGATACTAAACTTCTTGCATTCTGGATTAAATTTATTAATCAGGATAAGTAATTGATCTTAGTTTTCTGTTAGTACAACGGTGTCGCACAGTTTACCGAATCGCAAATCTAGCTGAACACGAGACCAAAAATCGACTTTAACGGAATGAACGACCACTGCACAAATTCAGGTAACGAATTTTGTTCAACCCTGTATATTATTATATTGGTTTATATTTCTACGCGCTTCATAATATCTGTATAATATGTTAATGGATTAAATTGACATTTTAAGTAATTTATTGAGTAAATATGATATGATAATAGATATGATAATTTCGCCCAGCTAGATTCGCGATACGGAGCACTGTTTCGGCATAACATAATATATTGACTTAATTTGTTGCCAAAATCAAAAGGTGTCTAAAGGTATTTTTTAACGATTTCGCCTAGTAATAAATTGCCGTTCTCTAAAACCCCCCCTCATACCACAACTTCTCTTATAACTTCTCCCTTTTTTTTTCGGGTTCAATAATTGCTGGAATTTGTACTTGGGTTTTATTAAGACAAATTAAATTTAGAACATGCTTTTACTTGTATTGATAAAAACTAGATTTTAACAGCCTAGGCGTCTTTTATTATAAAGACATTTCACCAAGACTTTGCAACAGTATCTGGTATTGACATGAAATCCTATCAAACATTTCTAAATCATTTTTGCTCCAGACATTAACCCTGATACTATCAAGTTTGGGGAAACGCAATAGATAAATATACTTGTTTACGTTATGTTACTTATTAGTAAGCGTCCTCAGCTGCACGAATCCTAATATACTGGGCGGCCTTAATTTTTTTAACGTTTGGAAATCAAAAAGAAAAACGGTAAGTTATTTTATTTAGCTTTTATGTAATAGAATATACATATTCGGGAGTTTACTTTTTAAAAATAATGTTATCGAAATGTACACCTCTTTCATACTCTTGCAACCGAGCCCGTAGGTTTTTCAAAAACACACTGTCACATGGGTCAGAATAGTGGTTATGACATCACGAAATATTCGTGATGAGATAGCTTTGTTTCAGTTAGGTTATTGTTGTCGATTTATTACTGTACGATTTTTCAGTACTCTTATAAAAAGATTGGCGGGAGTAAGGTTCTTTGGTAACCATGGGATACTACATCTACGAGAAATCAATTTATTGGGGTCCATTTCTCTAATCCTGTTCCTTCGAGGCCCTTTCGTCATATCCTTTAAATTATTGCAGATGAAAATTTCCGCAATAGAAAAAAGTCTTCAATCAAAAGCATTCAATCAACGAAATTATAAAGATGTATTTGGTTCATTGGAAGATATTTGTGCATGTGATTTATTTGATTCGCGTCTTTTATGTTTGTCGTATATTTTGGGGTTCATTAAACACAGACTAATATTATACTAAGGCTTTAATTAGTTAAGATGTAACAAGATACAAAATACACGTAATAGACGTAACGGCTGATATATTTGAGGTTTTGATGTGTGTGTGTATCGCGCGGGGAATCTGAAGGCGCGCCTGCGCAGATCACGTATATAACAATGTTTAATTCAAAGTTGGTCATGAAAGTATTAGCAGTGAACGGGCATAAAGGATTGATGTACCTTTCAACTGTTCGTAAAATTTCCCGGCTATTACGAACCGATTCTGGGACATGCATAGTTTAGTTAGCCGTTTATACGCCACGATTTCTCTGTGGGGTTTGGACAACCCTCAGGCGCGTTCCCAGGTGGTGGATAAAGTGACGGTTATCTATGTCGGTGTCTACTCGCGACAGGATGGTTAGTGGCGGCCATACGTTAGCCCTCTCTGACTAATATCGGAGTGAGGTCTGGCCAAAACGGCTGCCGGTAACCACTCCCCCTCTGCCCCGCTGTCGTATCGTGGCTAAGGGCTCGCGCAAAGGTAAACGATGCAGGTTGCTGCCCTTAAGGTAACAACCGTTATACTATGTGCTGACCCCGTTACTTGCGGTCATGTTTCGCGGTTGGGTCGCACGAGGACTTTTTTAGGTCCAAGAGGACTAAACCTCAATAAAAAGCACTGCGGTTTGGTAGGGGCGACTCAACGGTCTGTAATAATCTCCTTCCTCGGTTTGTGCCGTCCGAGGCGAGTATTTCACCTAAACGGGAGGTCAGGGACTAGCCCAACCTGAACAATCGTTTGTGTCGGGTCAGACTAACAACGGGGGAGTTTCTCGGGTTGGGGCTGGCGCGTCAATATCCCGCCGAACTGACACATCTAGCACGGATGCTGTCTGCCGTGGTGGGCGTGCCCTGTAGCGCTGGCCTTCTATGGGTAGCTACATCCGACTGGTAGCCCTGGCGTTCTTTCTTGGACGTCCCTATTTGTTTTACTCTGTGGCGTGTGGGGAGCCACAAAGATGAATTTAAACTCCACCAGAATGGAGAAACGTATACTTCGCGCGCCTCTTGAAGGCCGTGCGTCTCTTGAAGAGTGTGCATCATCGAATGCCCCCAAACCACAACCGCAGTTGTAGTCGCAGCTGCGGCAAACTGGCGGGTTGAAAATGCAACCGCGGAGCCGCAAGGCTCTCGACGGAAACGACCTCCGGCGCCGTGCGGAAAAAGGAAAGCGAAGGTTGGGACTGCAGCTCGCACTGCGATCGAGCCTAGCTCTACCGGTGCTGCCCCGTCCTCGTTCTCCGGGTGTTCTGCCCTCCGGGCGGACCCTGTTGGAGTGGCGCATCGAATGGTGGCTCCCGCTATTACTCCCATAATTAGGCTGGCTAAGCACCGGCCCAATTTACGAGGGTGTGCGTCGTCTGATGCCCTCGAACTAAAACCGATGCCTCAGCAACCGCAGCAACGGCAAATAAAGGAGGGCCCGAACAGTCGACGATTGACCGGCATCGAGCGGAAACGGGAAGCAAAGGATGAGGCTTCTTTGCTTCGCGACTGCGCCTTGCTCCTATGGTGCTACCTTCGTGAGGTATCGCTATCCCTATCATTCAAATCAACCTGCAACACTATCGGGCTGCCACTGCCACCCTACGCAGGCGCCTGGATGGACAGCAGCAAATAGCACTAATCCAAGTGCCATGGTGCCTAGAATCCAGGTCCGTGACCTGGACAACACTAAAGGTACCGTTTTTTCCGGTGTGCAAGAAAAACCAAGGACATCTATTTATTTTCCAAAACAGTTTAAGGCCCATCCTATGCCGTACTATTGCGGCAGGGACATTACAACCGTGCATGTGATGTACTAGGTGGCCAAACAAAGGTAGCTTTTGCATCAGTTTACCTGTCCGGTGACGGGTCGGTTCCGTCTCAATTGTTGCTGGAACAGGTCGGTTATTGTGATAGGGAACACAAATATCTAGTCATAGGCTGCAACGCTAATGCTCACCACGTGGCGTGGGGCAGCCATGACATAAACGACAGAGATAGGCTCCTAGGTGAGTTTATCTCAATTTCCAAACTTGATATACCTAACAGAGGATAGGAACCCACGTTTGTTACTTCGCCATGACAAACTGTCATTGCCATCACAATCGGTAAGTATATCAACTAACATTGGTAACTGCCAGGTCCCTGACGAGGCATAAATGTCGGATCATAGATAGATCTCTTTCAAGATCGAACATGTAAGCGTCCAAAAGCTTGAATATAGAAACTCAAGGTTGACTGATAAGCAATCTTACGGAGAGCCTTCACGCGCCAATCTACAAAGGCTGCGCCCGAATTGGTACCCGCAGGTGTGTGACATCCGCCAACTAGCTGCTGGTGTGAGAGCGTCGGTTGTGGGTGGCTACGCGAGCTCACACCCATTAATGGTCAGATTTGGGGGAACTAAGACCCCATTATCACAAGCTGAACTTGTACTGAAGCAAATTTGTGCGTAAGAATTACTTACTATGGAAAAAAATATTATAAATTACACGCAAAGATCACAGAGCACGATAAACACGCCTACCATCTGCCATAGCATCGGGAACTAAGTTTGATTTAACAATATATTTCTTTAGTTTAAACTACCTTCTTAATTTTAATAAAATATACTTTTCTCCGAAATTTATTTCGAATTAAATAAATACTTATATATCATTTACAACTTCTTGTATGTATTTAGGTGAAATTAAACGCGGGTCTGCACATGTTAAATATGATAGCAAGAAACAACATGCCAGGCGCGTTTTGCCGTTGGTGCTCGTCAGTGAAGCTTTCGGAAGGTGATAACTTTTCGGACCTACATAGAACAATGATCGCTTTTTATACTGGCCTGTATATAATGGACGTATTATATTATGTGCTTCTGGAAGATAATTAGCTCCCTCTGTAGGGAATTAGCACTACTATTGCCACTCTCTTACTTACAATTAGTACTATTTAGATTCTAAAGAATATTTGAGCCAAAATATATCAAATAAAAATAATTGTCAATTCAAATTGAATTGAATAACATATAAAATATATTAAACAAAATAATTTATAGGGAAGCCAGCAAGTTTTACTCTGGTTGCATTTATTTGGCAATATATTCATTATATAAAAGATATGCAACAAGCCACTTCTAGGTGAATATTTTATGCAGTATAATAGGAACTGGCTTGCAAAATTCCATACGTTAATATTACGTAACGCGTTTGATTCCGTAATTTTCATTAATTGAGTTGACCTTATTAATTTTTCATTTCAAAATAATGCATACAGATGAACCATTTTAATGAAATACAAATGAATATAAATTAATTAGAAGTAAAAAAGCGAATGAATTGTATCCTCTAGTGCGAACGTAGCAAATCACACTTTGACAGTTTTATTACACAAACTATTTTTTAATAGAACATCGCAGCTACTTCGCGATGGAAAGCGAAGTTTCTGCCTATACGAATGTTACTAAATTTATGCTAACGAATATCGAATTATAATTTACACACTATTTAGCAAAACAAAAATATTGAAAATATCAATACAACGAAAGGGTTATGCATAACGACTGCTTTATTTTATTTAGCATTATTGTATTTCTGCAAGAGATTATCTGGTATATAGTATACCGCACTAGCCATATTGTTTACACCATATCGGAAAAATTTCCATCTTTGATTTTTTAAATTTCTAAATCCCCCAAAAGTCTGTGCATATTCAAAAACTCAAAATGGACTACTCGGATTCTGTAAGCAATTTTTAGCTTTAGAGAAAATTGCATTTATCGAAACTTCAAAAACTGAAAAAAATTAAAATCATGTTTGGAGAAATTTGGGTAACACTAGTTAGATATTCAGTAAATGCGATGCCAATTATGAATTCAGATGAGTTTTTTCAAGGGATGTCCAAAAAATTATTATTTTTTAAATTTCAACTTTCTCTTAAAATTTCGATGTGTAATTTTTTATTTTAATTATTTCAAATCTAAGCATAGTTAGTTTGTTTATATTTGTCTTTAAAAATGAACTAAACTAGTATAATCTAAAATTACAAAACACATTTTTAATTTGAAAAGAAATTTTTCATGTTATTTTACTTTTTTGGTGCAATGCCTTTTTATCGTGAAAAACTACATTTTATGTTTCAACTTGTTTTCGAGTTTACTCAAAATAAGTTTAAATTAACAATTAATGTAAATAAATACAAGGAAAATGTATTTTTCCCTTAAAGGCACTAGAAAGTTATAATAATATCAACGTCATACCAGGGGTCATACTTTACACAAACTGTAGGTAGCCACAGATATTTCTTCGATAGCCAAATACCCACTTTATGTTTCAGTCGCATTCAGTATCATTAGTATTTTCACAGTAGAACGTAAATTAAGTGAAAGTGAGAAAATTGAAATTGTTTTAATTGTAGGCGACAATTATAAAACGTTTAGAAAGACAGCTTTAATTTTTTATCACCGATATCCTGGTGAAAATATTTCCCATACAACAGAATTCTTTATGGCATTACAGGTTTGTCAATGTCTAAGAGTTCGAAAATAAGTGGAGAGAAAATTAAGTATGTCTCGATATCACTAACTTTAGTGAGCTTATATTGAATTGTAATGTAGTTGTACTATAATAATAATGAATGACGATTTTGTCACCAAGGTTGTATTTGCAGGGCTTTTACAATCAACCAAACTATAAATCATCCAAACAAATAAATATATCCATCACTTGTGTTATTCACGTTTTATTGTCGATACCAAGAAGTTTTAATAACGTTAGATGCACGTATCTATGTAGTACTGGAAGAATTAATTAGTGTTTTAACATTTCTAAGTGCAAAAGTAAGAAGTTTGCTTCTGCTAGTATTTGCATGCATTTTAGTCTATTCCTATATACAAAATTAATTTACCTTTACCAAAACATGTTAAAGCTTACTCTCAACTTGCAGCCATTCAACTAGTTTTTAACTGGCTGAAAATTAAATGCAGTTAATTTGAGACCAGTTTTTAATGGTTATTGCAGTGTAGTATTTTTATTATGGATCGCGAGCTGTGCACATTCATGGCGTAAGAATGTCTTAATGCACTTATTTTGACTAACTCAACAGACAATTGATATGGAAACCTTAATAACAACAACAGGCTAACAAGAGAGACATTATTTGCGATTACAAAGTTCAATGTGCTACAGAATAATAAGTGAACACGAATGGAAAAACTAATGACATGTGTAAACTCTTACGGTTATATCGTTACTGCAGAGGTCACAGAGTAATTTAGTAGATCGTGAGTTCAACGTGGCCAATACCATGCGATGCTGCAACAGATAATTTGGCGGAAGTCCTTCTATTCCGTTTACAGTGAGCTCGAAACGACTTGCACAGCTAGGACAAGTTACCGTCCTTGCAGTAGATCGTTCGCCGCCTGAATTACCGCGTCCGCTTGAATTTGGCGGGCTTCTGTCAGAAGTCGTACTTTCAGTTGATCGAGATACTTAAACAATATAGAAGCAATTACAAGACAATTCATATTGTAGTACGTTGGTGTGTTTTTAACTGTTTCTAAGCTTAGACACTGAATAATTTTGTATACAATGAAGTAAATGAAGCAGGTAAATAGTACATTAATACAATAACAAAAGAGAAATTATAATTAAGGTGCATGTGATGGTGTTATATAGGTTACAGAATTGAACTAAATTATTAATTTTTATAGTAAATTGTACTATACATCTCTATATGTAGAAAGTATTGTGGACGATATCTAATAATAAAAATTCCTGAATGTATAATTTCATACAAAAATTAGCAAACTAATGAGCCAAAATTAATTAGACATTTCGGTATCTCCTAATAAATAATGGTGTTTTAATACCATGAACGACTAAAAGATAAGCCAATGGCTCATTTATATTAATCTTGTCCGCATAAGTTTTTTGTGAAAGAGAAAAGATTTATACCCATTTAAAAGAAATAAGCGCCGTACAAAATTTCACGTTTTAGAGGTGCTACGCCAACCTCACTAATCTGTCCGTAATTAAAAGCGCAGCGCCGTCTACATATCAGCGACCTGAACCATCCTCACTCCGACCAATTATCGACCAGACGCCTTCATAAATGATAATTGCCATAAGAAATACTTGTGCAAAGCGTTATACAAGGTGCAGCAAAAGTACGTATGTCGTTTATTACTCGGGCTGTATGCTAGTTGTTGAATCGCCCAACAGATGCAGTAGAGAACTACATGGCAATCGTGTAATATGGATGCGTCATATTTTTATCATGTTTATTATTGGTCAATCAATTCAAATTAAATGTTGTTTAATTTATTGTTCATGTCAAATAATTTATAGGGGTAATGTCAAATACTAATTTATCGGCATTCATTCTAATGTGACACACGTATGGTGGTGTGAAGCGGACTTTTCGGTGTTCGCATCACGGCGGTGTTGTTTACTGCATCTATATTCCACTATAGGTAGCAATCTGATATTTTGCGTATGTAATATAATGTTAATTGTGCATCTGCAGAAAATATATTTTGATGTACTGGCTGTTTCATAAAAGAGGTGGCACTAAAAATATTTTTTTTAATTGAACAACCTATATATTTTTACATTATTAAAGAATCCCAACTACACTCCATTCATCCCCAGATTATGAAAGTAACCTGTTTTGAGTTCTCGATTTACAACTGTTTCCGTTAATATATTAAAAAACCACATATCCTAAAGAAAGTCCTTCATCCAAAGGCTTTTTAAATTTAGCCATAAAATTTGTTGTATGGTTTGGTTGAGATTGACTGATGATGTGAGTAAATTTTTTCTATCACCGGATGTGCAGGATGGTCATCAGGAAAGTATTGACTTTGCCAACTTCAAAATGATTTTTCTCGATTTTGTTAAATGGAATAGCCTCTGCATTATAACAAAAAGTGATGCATCAATCCATATGAGGTTTCCCATAGCTATTTTTACCGATTTCTACAACAATCCAGAATAATTAAAATTGTATATTCAGCTTATTTCCTATTTTAAAAGAAATTTTAATTTAATAAAATTTATTCAAACTGTATATTTACTCCAATTAATTCAAATAAAATATTAGCATGTGTTAATAAGAGTAATGCAAAACTTAACGAAATTAATAACATATTATGTAGTACTTAATTTAAAGTGATAATCAAATAGAGAGATGATAATGAAAGAAAGAAAAACGTAAGGTACCTAACAAATATTCGAAGCGCCTTCTTTCTTGTTGCAAACAAAGATTAGCTCTATTTATGAATGTTCTCTGAATTCGTCTTAATTCCTCAGTTGTTGTTCCCGAAAAATGTTAATAACTCTCTGCTTCATATGCTCCATCGTTGTCATATACAATTTTCCCATAAATAATAATCATCTTACAGGACCATTCCTTCCCAACTATCTCTCGGTACACGTGTTATTCAAATAATCTCAATAGGATGGTGTGGAGGTGCTTCATCCTTCTGGAGCCACATTTCTGCCCGGGTTTCAGGAGGGGCATTTATCAATAATCGTGGTAGTTCATTTTGTTCACTTTTGCAAGTACATAGATCTATTTAAATAAAAAAAAGGTTCTACAACATAATCGCTGATTATGCCTCCCCAAACGTTAACGCTCCACCGATGTTGTTGATCAACAACTTGTCGCAAAAATCTAGAATTTTCCTCTGCATAGTAATGAAAGTTATGCTTATTTACCGATCCATTTTTGTCAGAAAATAACACCTTGAAAATAGAATAGGGGCGTAGGGATATCCTTGTAATTTATCATTGGCCCAGTTACAAAACTAAAAATGTTTTTCGAAATGCAGCTGAGTAAGCTCCTGATGTAATTGAATATGGTAAGGAAGAAATCGTCCCCTTACACCTATGTTCTTACTTATACATATTTGGCTTGTATTTGGATCTTCAGTAACTGCCAACAGAACCTTTAACTCATTTTCTACATTTCTTGCTCTTCCTGTTTTTTTTTGAATTTCCTGTAAACGACATTTCCGGTTTAAATAAATCTCGGCATTAGTTTTTCAAAAGCTCTCTTTTCTAGATGTCTCCAGTCTGGATATCTTTCACTATAAATTCTACTGATAAAAAAGGATTCCCTTCTGTTTCGTCCAGTATAAAAATCATATCCGCCATATCATACTTACGAACGCTCTTCAGCGTACTTTTCATTCTTTGACAACGTACCATTTGTTTTATTTCTTATTAGCCGCCAACTTGATATCTTTTAGGTACATTAACTTTATGAAAAACTTTTAAATTTCAATTATTCTGGATTATTGTAGAAACCGCTGAAAATAGGTATAGGGAAACCTAATAAGGATTTATGCAGAATGTAATTTTGCATCACTTTTAGTTATAATATACAGGCTGTTTAACAAAATCGAGAAAAATTATTCTGAAGTTGGTAAAGTCAATACTTTTCCTGATGACCAGTCTGTACATCCGGTGTTAGAAAAAATTTACTGACATCACTCAATCGCAACCAATCCAATAACAATAATATTGCTAAATTTGAAAGGGTTTACACTTTCTTTGAGATATATATTTTCAATTTTTTGACAGAAACAGTTGTAACTCGAAAACCAAAACAGGTTAAACGGGATCTTTAATAATGTAGAAATATATAGGTTGTTCCATTTAAAAAAATTAATTTTTTCCTGCCACCTCTATCTATCTATCTATCTATCTATGAAACACCCAGTATATGGGAATATATTTTCTGCAGATGCACAATTAACATTATATTACATCCTCGAAATATCATATTGCTACCCAGCAGACAGCCCGAGTAATAGGAGATAGACGTACTATTGCTGCAACCTATAGATTATACTACAACGTTATATCATTAATTTCTACGTCTAACTGTAGCAATACCTACTACACAAAATAGCATATGTTAAACAATATTCATCCCACAAATCACTGTATGATGTTGTTATAACGTTTAGTAAAAAATGAAAAATGTGTACCTAGTTGAAAGTCATAAGTTTGTATTTGTATTTTTACTGCAAAATCCATACTGCAGCGCCATGTTAATATTTGCTACGCGGATTTCTCTCAATATACTGTTATAGCTATTTGTATTGCGTATCAATTTAATTATATTAGTATAATTATTTAATTTAATGCTTTTTCCCGCTACTGCCTTTAACGTTAAAGTACACAAACGGCAAAAGATATTAAGTTGGGTATTGATCTTTTATTGGCAAAGCTAAACGGATTTTTTTCACTCAATAGGCTTCACCTTAAATACATACGTGCTATCGTATGTAATATTTCAATACAGGATTGCGACTCAATTCTCGTTACTAGATTTTTGATTTCTTTTTAGAGTTGGAAATATATTACTTTACTTAGGCATTTTTACGTGCGGCTTACCTTGTAAATGAAGTCCTGTTGTATTGTTTGCTAACTCGCGTAGGCAGGCAGTACAGAAGGTGTGAAGACAAGGTAAAGCTCTTGGTTCGATAAATAAGTTCTTGCAAAGGGGACACTTGAATTTCGTTTGGTCCAGAACGTAATTACAGACGCTTTTCGCCCTAGGCAATGGTAATTCGATTCCTTGAGATGTATGAGGTGCAGATTTCGATCTATCATGACTTATTTTTGTGGGTTGGCTGTTAGGGTTTCCGACCTCTTGACTTTGTCGTCTTCGCGTGAAACTCCCAAATATGTACGAACTATGTTCAACTTCCATCATAGTCTTCTCAAAATTAATGACCAGTCATCTGCAAACAGAACATCAAGTAAAGTTTTGAAATTACTAACAAAAAAAAATACGTATAATTAAAATATTATAACAGTAAATATGAGGGACCTTCATTGTTATAATTTTTCTATCACCACTGGCAATTTTGGTTTTCATAGCCGAAATAAAATAAGATTATTATTCGAACTCATAGCTATCAAATCTTTTTTCAAATGCTATAACTAGCAATTGCATATAAAAACATTAATTGCTACAGATGGCACTATAGTTGTTCAAGTGGTGCTTAGAAAATGATATTGGTAATACATAAGTAAACCTGTAAAATTAATGGTAATGAAAACGTTTTTCGCTAAAAAGATTCTATTTCTCACTTTTCCAAATTAAACTTATTCTTCTGTAGAGACTGTGATGGGAGACTTCTAGTGATTCTGTTGACTTACCAAAAAGAGATTGTTTATACAAATTCTGATTATATTAATACAAACATGACTGATAGCAATCATTAAACTTTGGAAGAAAGAAAAGCAAACTGGTTCGTATGTTTCTTCCTGTAAAAAATATTATGAAGACGGTTGGTGCAATGACGGACTAATCTGAACAAATTACACTGGTAAACAAGATTTTTGTCCCAAGCACAAAAAAATCCTGATTCCCAAATACTTTTGTATGCTGAAATCAATTATGTTTTCAGAATTTCTCCATCACCCTTAGATTTTATGTCCCAGGATATTCGCTTATCCACCTAAGATGTGCATGCATAGATATGTAGTATAACAGAACATGTCTTGACGTTATTTCAGTTGTCGGCCAGAGCTCGAAACTGTTAATGTTTGAACATGCCTGACGGTGTTAACGTTTTAAAAGCTATTATAGTGAAACCTGTAAAAATGCCAAGGAAACCACCGAACCACCACGCGAACGCTTTTTGCTACATTTGCGGCGAATTGACATTTAAATATCAAAAACGCCCTTTCACACCTCTCCTAGTGCTATGAGTAGCATTTCAAGTGTAAAGTAGGTGATGAAGACAAAAGCTGGGCTCCTCATATTTGCTATGTTACGTGTGTCAGACTTCTTACGGCGTAGGTAAAAGTTAAACAACATATGCCTCTTGCTATTGCTCTGAATTGGAGGGAACCATCAGATCATATTACCGATTGCTATTTTTCTCTAACAAATAAAAGTGGTATGACTTCTAAATCCAAACATACTGTAAAATATCCTAATATTCCATCTGTATTGAGACCAGTACCTCACAGTCCGGAATTACCTGTGCCTAAACCTCCACAAAACATTACACTAAGCGACGATGAAAGTGCTGATGATGCCAAGGCAAATGGAGCGCTGCTATGTTGGCAGACTATTGCTGGAGGCTGTAGAGAGATGTTTCTGACGCAAAGTACAGCAGAATGTCATATATCAGCACATTTTCCAACTAAATATGATTTATACACGTATAATATATACTTTCACAAAATTTCATTGCTTTGTCACTCTGAAACCCTGCCTGATAGAAGAATTCTGAAAATACATATGAAATAAGTATAAAAAATACTACCAAGATCACCCACTTTACCTCGTGGGACAAAATAAATCTGAAATTTTGTTGACCAGTGTTATCAGTCGTATTAAACAGAATCAAATAGAATCAATCTTTGTATAGCGATAATATACCAAGCATAACTAACGATAAGTAAACATATGCGTATGTATAAGGTAGCATAAATTGGGTATAATCGATAAGAGTATTAGTGCCTCACACAGTGAAACAATAGTGAAATAGTGAAACAATAGTGCCCTCTACAAAGTATTGCGTACATAATTGCTTACGTGAAATACAGTAACAGTAACAAAAAAAGTGATACATGCAGAAATAAAAATCCAGACAAACATGAATACTTAAACTGAATATATTGTTAACAAATAACAGGCAAAATAAGTACGCTACATTATATTTTGTTAACAAATAATGTACATTAGTGTCCTCCTTAAGCAGTTAACCCTTGCACTTGGTAAGCGACGCACTACAACCTGGAAGGAATACGTGGAGGAGGAAGGGTATATGTTCAAGAAGGAAAGAACAGACTACGGCACTGTTTAGTATATTTTCCACAAACTTGAGACAAACACCATCTCATCTCACGTTTAAAGAGGATATGCCATGGCGAGATAAAAGATCAACTGAAGGAAGACCTCTAGGGGGATATACATCGTCCAATTTGTAAGATAGGAATTTTACAAACGTACGATGTATCTGATCCAGCTGTAGATGATCACAAACGTAGATGGGATAAATTTTAATCTACTCTGCGGTTACTTGCACGTTGGGGCTTTTTCCGTCTGTAAATAAATTTATATATAATCGATGCCGGCAACGAAACGCTTGGTATTCTATCTGGAGAACTGATTGTAAGTAATATACCGCACATTTATAATATGTATCGCATATCGAAAGTGCTGAGGACTATATAGATATTCGAATATTGACAAGTGGTGATCACCGATAACTGTTTGTTTTTGGAAAATTAGGTCGCGGTGATCATCGTTATTCGAAAATAAGCGTTTATCCCATCCCCACAAATCACTTCTTCGTCACCGTCTATCGCCCAAGGATTGAAAATCATGTATTTTCAGCAGTTCAGAGTATTTCATTCCGGATTTCCCTACGGATATACTCTGTCTAGTTGATAACTTCAAGAATTTCAAAAGCTTCCGTTAAATTTGCTTATGTGGACGTTATAGGTAAGATACCAGATAAGTGAGGTGTGCGCAAGTTTACTAACGACAAGAATAATGCTTAGTGGCAGATGTACTGTCAAAGTCCTTAGTTCTCCCTATGATAAATCCTAGTGACCTATAAGTTAAACTAATGATATTACAAAGTAAGGCCCAGATCCGTCAGATTCTGCAACGAAACACTATCGATTGTATAGGCCGAAGGTAATTTAGTCATAATGTATAAGATACAAAGCAACACTAAGCTTCAATCCGTTTTCAGTGCAGAGGGATGAATTAATCTTAGGTTTTGTTGTAAGTATGCAACACTGTCGACATCAAAGGTGTTTCGAAAGATCTTTATGACGCTAATACATAGCCGCTTAATTCAGTAATCAAGTAATTGATAAATAACAGGAACAGCGGGGGGCCAAACCTACATCCTTCGGGAGGCCGAAAGTTGATATGAATTCAAAGAACCCATTGCAGTACACATATTATATAGCTTCAAAATACCGACAAATGTCTGAAGAAAACGGATACTAAAGAAGGGTAGCACAGGGAAAAGATGATTGATTCGACACCCAGAGGAAAAAAATGAAGTTTATTGCTGGTATTCCATTCCAGCATAAAGGCACGAAAAGAGTTTGAAGTGAATATTCAAAAAACATTTAACGAAACTATTTAGGACATTTGCACATATATATGAACATCAAAACAAACACATGGAAAAGGCGATAATGACAATTCATTTGCTATTCATGTGAATGATTCATATTGCGCACACGGATGTAAATTTATTAGTTTGAAAAGTGATTAGATAGTATAATATTTATTTTTTTCATACTTAAATTATCGAATGATGGTAACAGATTTATGTTTGTTTATTTAATTTATCTGTCAGCAAATTATCGTAATTGTCACAAATTTTTAAATTTGTAAACGTGTTCAAGTTTTCTAATATATTTTTCTAAAACATTATCTTCAACAATGCGTTGTAGTGAAAGGGGAACGAACCACATTTGTCGAGTAGAGCAATTGCTGGGCAAGTTGATATTGCACATAACACCGTTCGTAGAGTTCTAAGAAAAAACAAATGCAGTTCGTATAAATTAAAAAAATATTTCCTAAAGATAAGTAGGAAAGGTTTGATTTTTGTGATGCACTTCTACAGCAACAAAAACGAAAGTTTTGTTGATCATATATCATTTACCGACGAATCGCGCCCTTTTTATTAATGGCAATTTAAATTCGCAAAAGTATTTAACTCCTTTACAAAATAGTGTTATATCCCGCATCCATAAAATTCAAGGTAAATGACGTTTGGTTTCAGCAAGATGAGTGTGCTGCATGTAATGATACTCCAGTACAGGAATATTTAAGTACAATATCTAATTTGTTGTTGTTTAATTTAATATTACAGAGAGCCATAAAAAGCTTTTATGAAACCATTAGAAATGTGGTACGAACGAACAACTGCCTCTCAAAAGAATTTATTACAACGATGAGGTCAGACAAGGAGGAATACTTCGCCCATTTTTGTCTATCTTGGTAATGGATGAGATATATAAGTCTTGTAAAGGTAAACCGAAAAATACAAGAATAGGTACTTATAAGCAAGTATTTCTGACAGAAATGATGTACGCAGACGACTTAGTCATTGTTGCAGAGTCGGATGAAGACCTTAAATATAATGCGAAGGTGAATGAAGAATTCAGGATTCACGGAATGAACATTAATATTGAAAAAAACGGAAGTGATGGTATTGGGAGGAGATGAACAAATAGAGGTCGAACTAAATAACAAAAACTTGAATCAAGTAATGAACTTGAAATACCTAGGCTCAATTATAAACGAAAAAGGAAAACTTGAAAATGAAATTGATAATAGGCACACCACCCGAATGAGCGACACCAGAAAAGTTAGTTATCTGGAAGGCGGGAGTAGACATGAGGAAGAAGAGTGGAAGACCGGGCAGTAGTTGGAACGATGAGGTTGCTAAATGCCTACAACAAAAACACATTGGTTGGAGACAAGCCGAGAAGCTTGCCAAAGATCGCCGAGCATGGAGGACCCTGTGCAGCGACCCCTCGACGCCGTGAGTTACAAGAGGAGCTGTTTATGATGATGATTTAATAATCGCTTAATAACTGACTGGAGTGCAATTCGTTGGCCTGCTACATCTCTTGATTTAGTCCCGAATGATTTTTTGGGGCTATGCAAAATCATCTATTTATGCCTTCCAGTATGACAAACTTGTTATACAACGTATTTGTACTAAATTATGTTTAACTTCATAAAGTATGATTATAATTACGTTATAGAAGCACTATATTTTTCACACTATTAACTTCCTAGTTTTCTATGCAATTTTCATCAATCAAAGCGAAAATTTAATTCGCCTATTTATCAGTCTATAAAAAATAATCGGCCCTTGAATATGAGATCGCATATGAATAAGCAATTATTGTAATTGCGTCTCTTTTCTGTAGCATATCGGACCATACTGTCGCTGAAACACGTCAGTTTCTGATCGAAGGAAGGCAACTTACAGGGAACTAATGATCTGGCCGTTCCACCATAGCTAATTTGATTGAAGTTACTCAGTTCGTCACTGAGGCTTTATGCCTCAGGTTACCAACTTTCTTGAATTACATTTATACAATCGCGTTTGCTTCGTTGCCTATAATGGTGTCAATTAAAATTGAATTTAATTATGAAGAGGGGGAGCGGAGCTATGCGGAAAGTTTTCGCCTCTGTCATAGTTTATATGTTGCGTTACCGTGACCGACCACATTGTTAGTTTCGCCTCTGGTCTGGTTTACACCTTGACTAACCGTCCTAACCCAGGTTTCTTTTCCTTTCTTTCTTCTACCTGGTTGGTTCACCTCTGGCGTGGTTTCCGAGTTACCGTGAGTTACCGTGTCAACTTAGGTTTCTCTTGTTCTTTCTTCCTTCTCTCTTCTATCTCTTCTCCTCAAGAAGTTCCTTATGATTATGGGCGAGACGTCGGCGTCGCGATACTCTAATATGACACGCTCCAAACCCGGAAGGAGTTACGCGGAAGCCTTAGTTTTTATTAAATGGTATAGTTTGGTACCCCTATTATCTTTACCAACAACTAAGATATTGAAAGGAGTGAACAAAGGATTTGTAGAGTATTTATCTTTTAAAATTAATCAGGTGTATTCACCTTGTAAAACTAATTATACTAACTTACTTATTGTTGGTCGACATAATGTGGCCTCTTTATTATATCGAAGAACTTTACTAGTGAAAGATTTCTTTTTAAATTGATTGAAAATAAAGTGGTTTCTCCCACCCTGCTGTTTTACACTGTTGATGAATTTGTGGAGGAACAATTGTATGTGATTAGTGTAGGTAATAGTCTAATATGTGATAACTATGGAAATGTGCATCATTGACAAGGCAGATACCTGCATTATGCAGATCAATTGCCATGAAAGAAGAATAAAGAATAAGGAATAAAGTAATTTAGTATATAATGTGATTTTTTTTATCTACATAAAATACGGCTAGTGAACTCCCATCGTTTAAAAACCTTCGCACGGGTCGATGAATATATGCTATTCCGTAACCTTGAAGACGAGTATATTTACATACATATACAATATTTGCTACAATATTTTTGAACTTTGCACTTGACCTGATATTCTCATAAATACTAAATACAAGTTTAGCAATATCTAACGAAGGGCAAAGGTTTAATTTTACTATCGATTTTAGTCTTAGCATATAAAAAAATCATGTGCTAGCATGAAGTATAGTTGTTATTTTTGGGCTTTTAGTTAATGTATCCTTTCAGCATGTATTCTTAAAGTATTTTTCTTACGCGCCCATCTAAAAACAGAATCTAAATTTCAATCTCATCAGAAACGGAGGTGAAGAAGGACCCTTTCTTTTACAGACAAGGGAATTGATATATTCAATGTGAATGTCTAATAACACTGGTTAACAAGATTTTTATCCCAAGCACAAAAATGCCTCATTCCCATATACTTTAGCATGCTGAAATCAATTATGTTTTCAGAATTTCTCAATCACCCTTGGTTTGTATGTTCCAGGATATTCGCTTATCGACCTAAAATATGCATGTATAGATATATAGTATGCGAGAACATGTCTTGATGTTATTTCAGTTGTCGGCTAGAGCTCGGAAATGATCAAGCAGCATGCAATGGTTTAAACATTAACCATTGCATGCTGATAGCATCTCTTGTTATTTAAGTTGCCGGCTAGAGCTCGCTGACGTTGTTAACGTTTTAAAGAGTGTTGCGTTGTGGTGCATTCAAGCTATTGTAGTGAAAGCGCGAACATTTGATCACCTGTAAAAATGCGAAGCAAATATGTAAGCCACCCGAACTCTTTTTGCTACATTTGCGGCGAATTGACATTTAAATATCAAAAACGGGCTCTCCTTAAAAAGTGGTATGAGCAGTATTTCAAGTGTAAAGTAGGTGATGAAGACCAAAGCTGTTCTCTGCATATTTGCTGTGTTTTATGTGTCAGACTTCTTACAGCATGGGCGAAAGGTAAACGACATATACCTTTTGCTAGTCCTATGATTTGAAGGGAACCATCAGATCAAATTATCGATTGCTATTTTTGTTTAACAAATATAAGTGGTATAGCTTCTAAATCCAAACATACTGTAACATATCCTAATATTCCATCTGCACTGAGACCAGTACCTCATAGTCCGGAATTACCTATGCCTAAACCTCCATAAAACGTACCACTAAGCGACGATGAAAATGTTGATGATACCAAGGCAAATGGAGTTCTGCCATGTTGACAGACCATTGCTGGACGCTGAACAGAGATATTTCTGATGCAAAGTGCAGCCGGAAGTCATATATCAGCACATTTTCCAAGTAAATGTATAACTTTTTACGTCATTCTTTCATGATTTACACACATATTGTAATATATACTTCTCTTTATATATATACCTCGTTCGCACGATTTTATAAAGTAATAACACTGAAATCCCTACTTAAAAGCGTAAGTGTTTCACAACGTCTGGTAAATTATAACTTACTATTTATTTTATTTCATTTACCTACTACCAAGCGCACGCCTCTGGTGCACCGCTCATTCTGGCATTTCTAACGATTACAATTTTGGTCGCAAAACCAAGAGGTGCGTAGTTAAATGTTTTATTTAAGACTGTGGATTTTCACCTTCGTTCGCTTTTCATTTGCAATTGTCCCAGTTACATCTTAAACCTCTTTCGAGCTGAATGAATCTGAGGAAAAATATATTTCTGCGCACTTTAAAAATAATGCATACCAAGTAACGCCGTACGTTCCAAATACCGTTATGTATTCTTTATATAACTACTTAAAAATAGATGCGTGTATACTTAAATTAGGTGTCGAGTTTAAAATATTTATTATTTTAATGTTCTCAGAGAATTTCCGTTTTGCTTCTATTTTTGTGTTGGCCTATGTCAACTGAAATATGACTGAAATAATCATTTACTCAGTATTTTCATAACAATCTAAAAATTTGATAATGTATTAGAGACCTGGATTATGTTTAGGCAGATATAGTCAATGCCCTGAAACTATCTGCATTTATATCTTATGTTGTGGTTTAAGATTTACGATGTTCAAAACCTATTACTATGTGTTTACCAATGATTACACATGCATGTGCAAGTCATCTTTTGATTAGTTCCATTGTTGAAAAAATGCTGAGGATGAGTAACATTACACAAACAACAATACACTCTACATGAGGGGTGTGTAGGTTTATATTGTGTTTGCGTGAAGTTTATGGCTTGTTGCTGCCTCTCTCCGCCGTAAGATGGCAGCAGTGTTCATTTATTCTCACCAGGTACTGGAAGGATACCGGGAGAGGTACCTCTTATCACGCTTACTACGCTTACCACTGCGCTATCCCGGTAGATTTTAACAGAGGTTAGTAAATTATTTATAAATAATATATATAATTATAGAATATATAGCTTATACAATCTGAAGGAATATAATTTATTCGGCAAAGAGGGTCAGTATAAATTGTATCGATAACCTGACATACATGTAGAAAGCTTTTTAATAATAATTTTAACATTTTTGGGTCGAAATCGAAAAGGAAATATTACAGAAGGTGTTTAGGAAACCTATACGCACATGATTTGCACAAAAGCAACCTTTTATTGTACCAATTGCAATATATATACATATATATATATATATATATATATATGTATAGAGAGAAAAATACCTTATGGATCTGATTAAACACTGTCTAGTAAACACGTACTTCATCTACAACAATGAATATTACAGACAGATTGAAGGTGCACCAATGGGATCACCATTATCGCCAATAATTGCTAATATATTCATGGAGAACTTTGAAAAGAGAGCTCTTGCAACAGCTAGCCACAAACCAAAGCTCTGG